>JAULJZ010115247.1:0-11403 GCA_032270985.1 Heliamphora pulchella
CACACTTTTCTCTTTCTCTCTGTTTCTTCCTCTCTTGCTTGCACAGAAAAACTAATCCCTCTGGTATTATACACAAACCATACGCTCCATCCAACCCTATTTTTGGTTACAGATCAAAGTTTTCCATCAAAAACCCCATTCAACGCTCTGTGATTTGCTCAATCTTTCCCTTTTTCAACGCCATTACATAATCAATTTGATTCCTTTCCTTACAGATTTTAGGTCAAAGATTTTGTATATATATATATGTATATAGTATCATTATTTTTAATTTATTTTTAATTTTGTTATCATTATTATTTTTATTTTTTTTTCTTTTTCTTTTTCAGGATGTTACATCAAATGTAGACAAAGTTCCACAAAATAAAAGACAACTATTGTTTTGGTGTCATAACTAAACAAAAATACAACTAATGTGCAACAGTGACACTTGACAGAAGTAGGGGGACAAAGTAGAACATGCAACATTGGAGGTTAGGAAACTTTTGGTTTTCTTGGGAGTACTCTGGATCCGCCATAATGGATAATTTGAAGGCTATCTGACAAACATGAATTTCTTCTACAAGTTTGTTTACTTCATACATGAATAGACAACCTTATTTAAATAACCAACACAAGCAGTGGGCCAAATTTTACTAATCCTACAGCAGCAAGGCAGACAGCTAAAGGAAAAAATATATATAAATGTTAATGCTTAGCTTACAGAAACCGTATATTTACTATTGCATTTAATTAAAAACATAACTATTGTGGAATAACAGCTACAAACTGAGTCACTTTTGTTATTTGAAAAAAAATATAAGGCAGTTTATATGTATTTATTATATGATATAAACTTTGGAGTTGACCAGATAATGCAAGGTAATGTTAAAATCAGATTAATTACCCCAAAAAAAAATGTTAAAATCAGATAATATGAATGTTGTCAGATGTGTACTAGTTGTCTCAAAGCACATAACTTAAGCATAGATATGTGTTGTGCCAGAAAACGAAAAACAACCAACAAGATAGAATACAATGACACAGAAGACACGATTTTACGTGATTCATTCAAAACTAAAGCTACATTCACGGAGTTGCGACAGCTTTTACTATGAGAAGATGCGATACAAAATTACAAGGGCTAAATAAAAACCCTAACAGAAACAACAAATATAAAGACTCACAAACAGGTCAAAAGCCAAAAAAAAAAAACACGTCAAAATAATTTTCCGGGCTCCCACCTCCACTCCATGAACTAAACTTCACAAAAAAAATCTATTTTAAACCATAATGTCTCATAATCAAGTTGGGTCATGAGTCGGATCCCCCAAAAATTAACTAGGCTCTACATGCCTAACAATATGAGCATGCTCAATTTTGTGTTGCTAGCGGCATCGCATCGCATCACTAGGTTAGTTGCGATTGCTTGGCCTTCAAAACTTCAATTCCCTTACAATGCTGTCTCCAAAGACACTTAAAATTTTGAGAAACATTATTGGCCATGTTTAAAAGCAGTTTTGCAAAACGCTTTTCAGAAGCTATTTTTGAAAACAAAAAAATTCAATTGTTTTCATCAATTCAACAAGTGACGCCTGAAGCTGGAGCAGATATTCAGATACAAGTCCCGATGTCAATCACAACATACGAAATTTGAATAATATCAATAAATGGAAACTAATTTCTCAATGCTATAAGGTTAGGCCTTCAGTCCTAAAAATATTCAATCAATGATTTCACTTAGTAACTTATGCAAACCAAGCTTTCAATTTATTGGTTCATCGCAGCTTAAATCCCAATTTCCTCAACCTGTGAATCTTTGTTAATCTAAGCATTTTTTTAACTGTTAAGCATAGAGCATGGAATAACACATGGACAGGTTATTCACATTGTCCAAACTTAAATCTCAATAAGCAGTCCTCCACCTGATAGATATTAGGATTTAGGACCAATGCAAATTAAAATTGAGGGGAATTTAGAATGATAAAAGTACTTTACTACTGTCAGCTAGCGCTAAATATCATAAACCAATTCAGCATAATAAAAAACACGGGCATACAGAATATTTTGAGGAGATGATGGTAGATAGTAGGTGAAGCGCTTCAAACTTCAATGCATTGTGCAACACAGCAAATTGTTTGGCTATTGTTGTGACCTGCAATAACGATTAATGTTTAAAACCTTATCTACATTACCAATTTAAACATAAGCGAAATGTTTGAAAAACAAAAACATCTGAAGCAACTTAATTGAAAAATACAATTATGAACTCCGCAATAACATGGCCAACTAAATGCTCTATAAAATTTAAGCTCACCATCATTGCCAGCTCTGATGGGTATTCATTGTTAAAGGTATGCAGGGACAGCTTACTTATCACCAACTGAACGAGTCTCATGGCAAACTCTACTGAGGGAGAACCTGCACCGACATTGAACTCCACAAGTTTCATCCACAAGAACCACAAAACAATGGACCATGTAAATATATATCTAGCAACAATTCAGTAGATGTAGATTGCACAATAATTATGGTGCTAATCACTAGAGGTGCCACAAATGACAGCAATTGCCATGGATCATTATGCCAGGATGGTGACTGTTCCCACAACATTCCTATGAACTCATGCAATGAGGATAAACTATGCAATTACCATGGATGCTTCGGAAGAAAAACAGCCTTTATATGCTATTTTAGTCTTTTTAGAGCATTAGGATGGCACCTACTGAACTATATAACAGTTTTCCAGTAAAAGCTAAAATCAATTACCATCAGGCAAAGTAGATATCTGAGAAGCTAGCACACTAATGCCTCCAGAATCATACAATCTTGAAACTCCATCTTTATGGGCATTTGACACCAGGAATAAAAATTCATAGCACTCTTCAGTAACAGATGAGCTGAATCTGTACTCAAACAACATGCTATTAGGGTCGTATGTAATTATAAAAAATAAAAATAAAAAATAGATGGCCCATTGGGTTCATCTGTGATTAAGAAAGAAAGATGGCCCCATCAGATATGTGGAAGTAACTAAGGGGGCTGTTTCTGAGAATCAACACTTAACAAAAGAACTAACACAGAGAGAGAGAGAGAGAGAGAATTTCTCAATGAACACATAGCATGAATATTTTCTACCAAATTATACTCATTATTGTCTGGAGTATTATTCAGGGTCATAAGAATACAGGAGCAGGAGCACCCCGAGTGACGCAGAATCAAGAGACTCAAAGGTTGATATCAAGTAAATAGATGGACAGACAGACATGAGCGCAACGAACAAAGTGAGGGAAACTCACACCCAGGAAATTTTAGGAATTACTAAACAAGATCAGTTACCCAATACATGCTGTCTACGGCTATATTTCCTCTTAGTCAGACATAATGTCATAATTCACCAGCCTCACAGCCATTTTTCCTTTTCCAAGGCCTACATAGACCTGTACTCCTCACTGCTGCATGAAATACTGTCCTGTATCCATGAGCAAACAATTTAACAACCTTTCTCCGGCCTTGTCACAGTAGGTGCAACTTTCTAGCTTCTGAAAAATTCAGTCATTTATAGTCCCATCACAATTTGGTTCTTACCCCTTGTCTGTATCAGCATTCCTCATTTTTGCGATGTTCATTACATGTAAACACCTTTCATTTCCAACTATATCAGTGATATAGATCTAGTAGTCTTTTAGCCATCATCTTTAGAATTTTGATTCTATCATATAGACATGTCTCACACACAATAGCAGAGAAGAAACAATTCATTTCATCCAACTGGATTCTATTTTATAAAAACATCTTGGTCAATTTCCCTAATCTACAACCCAACTAGCCTCAAATCTCAACAACTTGGAGCTTAGCTGCATAAATACTTCTTCTTCAATAGATCCTGCAAAGCTATTTTTTAGTTAAATCCAACATAATCGTGTAGTTTCTTGTGGCATCAATTCATGTCCTTTCGCATTCCTCTTAACCATGTTATTACCCTCAACTGAGCCAAATCACTACTTCGTGATTCTTTTATCCCATCAACACAAGCTTGTTTGTTATTCCGAACAGAATTGGAAAGAATATGAGGAATAAGTAATACTGAGGGTCCCACATGTTTTTTTATATACTAAGTGATTATGGATGGAATTATGTATACAATGAGAAATTTAGTTCATATTTGGTTAGAGTGGGATAAGAATAGGATAAGAGTTGTAGAGTTATCTCTGACCATTAAATAAGAAAGGAAAGATAATTTGGGATCTGGTATTAATAATACCAAGGGAGAGCTTGGAATTATTAATATCATGAATGAGGGATTAGCAATCATGAATGAAATCCCTCATTCGCAAGTTAATTTATAGTAATCCCGTGATACAAATGCAAGATTAGTTATCCTATTAGAGAAAACTTGAAATGTGGGCCCCACATGTTTTTAAGCCAATCCAATCTATCACGCCTCGAAACCTGGGTCACGCGAATCACCCAAGAAAATCTATTTTGAGATACTAAGATCCATCAAAACCACCCAAGCCCAAACTGGTCCAAGAACGTAAACAGCGAGCTTAAAACATTTGAAAAACGCACTTCCGCTGGTTTATTTTATGTAAAATAATAACCCTAAAAAAATAAGGTCATAGTCCCCAAGAGCTAAACTTTAAAACAAACAACCAAAGTTTTCAAGAAAACTGCACAGACCGCTCGATCGGTCAAAAGACCGCTCGAGCAATCCCTGCATGCCCACTGTTCTGCCACGCCAACCACAAAACAGTGTGTTTACCTCAACCGCTCGATAGGCCGCTAGAGCGGTCCGTCGAACGGTCTGACTCTAGATCCTTTTTCAAAACACCTCCTTTGAAACCCAGCACTTACACTTTTTTCCAAATTTTTTTTTTTTTTTTTTTTTTTTTTTTTTTTTGAAAACCTCCATGGCATAACAAGCCAACTAAAACAAGATTCAACCTTTCCTCGAGGCACAAGAATTGATGTTAAACGTAAAATCAACTGAAAACGATTATTAAAAACGTTGAAACCAACCCAATGAGAACCGTTTTATACAACCATGAAACTAAAACAACCAACCCATGGTTCCTTTCATTATCACACAAACATTACATGCATTGATATCAAGGCCCTCAGGCTTACAAAACATATGTTTTCAAATCCGACACAAATAACATTATTACATGATCCATTAACAAAATGGTAATAACTACCGAACAACAAAACTAAGAATTTTAGTCTTCCACCACCTCCGGGACTCCTTTAGATCAATCTACGTGATCAAATTCACCTGAAATATTTTAAATCCCACAACATGAGCCGAAACCCGATAGGAACAGACAAGCATGAATTAAAAGCATAACATGCAATCACGAATTATATGAATAACTCGACAACACATGTCTCAAAATGGTTTTCCATTCTTAAAACCACCTGTTTTTATATAATTCCATAACGTCCAACAGTTAATAAACACAAACAACACGTTATTTTCCAACCAGGCTTCACAACCAACAATGATTCATATGCAACTTGTACTCTTTTAGGGTCTTTCACCGTAGGACAGTACTAACCCAATCATGCAATACTTTAAGGTCTTTCACCACAGAACCAACATCTATCTCAATATGCAATTCTTTACGGTCTTTCACCGCAGGACAACTATCTACCCCAATATGTAATTTCTTACAAAGGCACACAGCATTATTTAACAAAACGTTTGTACGCACACAGTTATGTACAAAAAGTCTAAACGCATACAGTCAGGTCATCCATATAACCATGGAAATCAACCAACATTTCAAAAATGTTTCCACCCTCTCAACCAAATCATTAAAACCAAGGCTCAACCCCAAAGGTTAGCTCCAAACCTCCAAAACTACGTTTTTGCAACATATACATAAATTTGTCCGGTTTTCAAAACTCATCTTTTCGAAAACTACCGACATATATGTCCACCAATTTTGTAATTAACCGTAAAAACGCATAACATACTTTTTATCCAACCAAACAAGGTTTAAACACAAAGTTCAACACGTATATAGCACTTTAAAAAGGTAAAAATGCATACAAATAACATGTAACCCCCTTTTAAAGTAAGATAGTCTAGAATCCTATCGTAAAGAGTTAAAAACTCGAGACTTTAAACACGGGCAAAAAACCGAAGTCGCCAAAACGAGATTTCGTTTGAATGAACGCAAAGCCCACGGTGAGAATATCAACGATCAACTATCGCAACACCAAAAACCGGGCCTAAAACAAGCCAAAAGCTAGAGAGAAGGCTAAGGGTTTAGTTTTTCTCTCAAGAGAGAAAGAATGAAGCTTGCTCAATAAGATTGGGTTCAAAAACCAAAGCCATGAACTGGCATTTAAACAATTCACGCAGACAGACCGCTCTGTCCAAAAAGAAAACCAAATTTTTGCCATAACGCCCAACAGGACTGAGATTGAAACCCACATGCATATCTAAGCCAACACATGCATAAAACATATAAAAACATACTTTTCTATAACGATTAAATCGATAATCAACACGTTACATACATACATAACAAAATTAAAAAGAATCAAGTCTCACACAATCCCTCCGTGTCCGGTGCTCCAAACATGCCTAAGTGGTTAATGTTGCACGTGGCGGATCAACCATTGAATATCTCGATATTATCTTCAATCAATATTTATTTCCTATCCTTCATCTTAGCAAAAGTCATATGATCACACAACAGCAAGGAAGCATTTCCCCATTTCATCCATCCTAACTACCTTCATTATAAGTGTCGTTAATCTCCCCCATCTCATGCATATAACTAAATCAAATTAGTGGAACCTTCACCATAAGGTATATGGATGCAACGGTGTTATCGTTTTCCCTGTCTACTCTTGAGATAACACTACTTTCTTAGAACTGTGTATAACAGCATGCCCTTCAACGATAGATGAGAACTCTTATCTTTCTGTGTTCATCAACTAAGAAGCATGGTACACGAACATGTAGACACGACAATTTTCAAGAAATTAGAACAAATCACGAGAGGAGCACGACAACAAATAAAAAATTTATTTTTAAACGATAGATGAGAACTCTTATCTTTCTGTGTTCATCAACTAAGAAGCATGGTACACAAACATGTAGACACGACAATTTTCAAGAAATTAGAACAAATCACGAGAGGAGCACGACAACAGATAAAAAATTTATTTTTATGTGTATATGAAAACAAATACATTTACGTTTTCTACATTACTAATATATTAATAAGAAATCATTTCTCACAATCTGCATTCTACAAAAAAAAAATGGTGCAAAAAAGTTCTAATATGTATTATATCAAGACACAGACGCATGACCTGTTTAGAAGTGTCCACGCTTCCTGTTTCATCACATTGTAAAAAAATAAAATATAGTGGCTAACAGGCAGCCAGTTTCCAATATCCACAAACAACTCCATCCTCTTAGATTGAGAGAATCAGCCAAAATCAAGCTTTCTAGTATCTGTTCCAACAAATTTTATGACCTCAAATTTAAATCTGGATAGAACAGAGAAAGCGCCCTTCAACAAAAATTTCAAGTGGCTTTTGTCCTAGGAATAACAATTGAAATTCTTAAGGTTCATCCAAAGATAAATAACACATGCTTCCACTTTAAACCACTGATTTCTTGGATTGTTGAATTTTCCATGCAAAAGTGATCCATTTGTAAATTTGATTGAATCACATAAGCCAAGTTGATCCACCAAATAGCAATCTATCTTCGAAAGATGATCGGACCCACTCAGGAGGATTCAATAAAAAAATGATTAGTTGAGAACAACTCAAGTAATGAAACAATCTGCTCAAAACCAACAGTTTCAAAACTCTAACATGAGCTTCTTGTCCACCATCATCTTATACAAATCATGTTAACCCTGGTTACACTGGGTATGTGAAGACAGGATAGTTGAAGAAAAAGATTTGCTATTACATAATAAACACAACAGACACTAAGATTTCATAATAATGAAGGTGGACAGACTGGTTTGTAATCCTATGCCAGTAGATAAATTTTGCATTTTTTTGTTTTTGTTTTTTTAAGTTCAGGGCCCACATGCACACAGAGGTCTGAACACCTAAATGGAAGAAAGGAAGTGAATACATGCAGCTCTTCCACTTCTCCTGACTCCTGAGTAGATAATAGGAATATAGATAACAAGTTTCTAACTTCTTTAAGGTTTACAGCTTCACAACTCTAGGAGAGTGAAGGTGTAAATTTCTGATGCTCCTACCAATAAGCCATGAAAGATTTCATAGCATCCCAGCCCTAGCCCAACACGTGCTGGGGTTCAATTGGGATATTCAACACAAATCCATCCAAGGTGCTTAGATTCTTTCCTGCACTTACCTACTGGCTGGGCTGTGCTCACCTACTGGCTGGGCTGTGCTCAAATTCAATCAGATTCAAACCACTAAAGTTGCAGCCCTGAGGCCGAAGATCTTAGCTGAACTGCCCATATTGAACTCCGTCACCTTCGATAAAGAAGCATTAATTAGATTGACCAACCTGTTCTAATTGGTGATTGCTTTCTGGGCTACTTGACTCCTTTTGTACACATAATTATCCTTATTTTTTTTGGAATGCAGAGTGACGTGAAAACAGATCCCATTTCTCTTTCCAACAGCTTGCCCCATAACACTTATGCATAAGGGCGCCAAATCTTTGTAATATCCTTTCCTATACATTTAATTCTGATTAAATAGAAGTTCCAATACCACTGCCCTATGTTTGTACCATATTAACTAGACAAAAGAAAAAAACACAAACAAACAATATTTCTCAGTTTTGTGGGAAGACAGAGCCACAAGACATGAGATTTTGCAAATCACCCGCTAACTTAGAGATCTAAGATTGTTTCAAATATGGTCATCATATCCGCGCAACGAGTAACCTCGACTTTCATTCTCATCGCTTGCTTACCACCTTTCCAAAACCCTGGCATACGTGGAAACCTGGGTATGACCTTTCATTAATCAATTCACACGTCTATTCCTAACAAACATTGTAAGCTATGTCTACTGTGTTTGATAGGTAGAGTTATCTATCATACTTCCCATTAATCATTCTGAACTTTACATATTCCATTACGTTTTGAAATATTTTTTATCAGAATTTTCTGAACCAGTAAATATATTTGTCTTCTCAATTGTATTTCCTACACTTATTCATGAAATGTAATTGCTCTGAAAGGAAGTAATGATTGCTTTATTGGACAGTCTTACTCCTTTGACATAATCTCCAACATGAGAGGGATCTTTGAGACCATATCTTCAGATGAAGCTATCTCAGGAACCCGACATAATGCAGCAAGAATCGTAACCGATAATTGTAAATACACATCACGATTGTCACCTCCACTTCCACTCAAACCTCCTTTTCCCATCCCTACCAGAGAAAACATCCAACAGAACATTAAAACCATTTAAAATATGAAACCTCAAGACAAACCTAAACTATAACTATGGTTGCCAAGAGCAAAACAATTATATGAATTGTAAAATATACATTTCATGTATACCAACGAAAAAAAGATATTTATATATCTGTAGTTTGTATATATGTGCAAACGTATAAATCAAATTACTTGTATTAGACTCACAAACAGCATATATTCTCTCTTTTTTTATTTCTAATAGAGATAGGGCTTGTTTATTGCGTGGTACTAAGGATGGATTCGATGGGATTAGAGGATATGAGACCTCACCAAAAAAAATCCTCTCCTCGGAATTAATAGTCCCATATTTGTATCGTCGGACTAGAACTAATGGTCCTGTATATGACAGACTATTCTCGTGATAATTAATATTAAGGCCATCCCGAGTATTATTAGCACCAGATCCCACATTATCTTCTCTTTATTCAATAATTAATAATAACTACCACTCGTATCTCATTTTTCATCTCATTCTAACCAAATATAAATTAAATTTCTAGATATATAATTCTATCTGCAATCCTATTGTATAAACAATATTCGTGGGACCCAGTATCACTGATTATCTGATCTGATCCAATCTGAAATAACAAACAACCCCATAGTATATAGTAGGAGAACATATATTGTTCCAAATTATTAGATTTTATCTTCATTTTCTCGTTAAATTTTGGGGAAACCAAACAAGAGACAAGAGTATCCAGTACCGGTTCTCAAGAGGCGATCAAGGAATTGAGCACCTACGGCATCGTAGACCCTGAGAATGGATGCGTAGTCATCCTTGTTGCAGAATTTGGTAACGAGGAGGAGACCGGCAAGGCGTTGCTCGTCTCTCTCTCCCTTCAACAGCGTCAAGCAATCTTCGAGCGACGGCAACTGTTTCGGCTGCTCCTGTTGTTCCATCACCAGTGAATTGCTGGAAGCATATAAAAAATTCTTATTTATTGAATAGAAAATGCTGAAATAGCCTATGCAATATGCAACAATGTATCAGAGATTTAATCTAAAAAGTTTAGAAGTTTGTTGCCAATGCGCACTTGCCAAAAAATAGTGAAGAAAGAACCCTAATTTCTACCGTCACAGCTGTTGCGACACAGAATCACAGATGAAAAGGTGAAGAAAGAACCCTTCGTCTTCGCAAAGTAGGGTAGCGGCAAAACGAAAAATATAAAGACAAAAAGAACACTTGTCCGGTCTGTTAGGATTTCTCAACATACGACTCTCAGATACGATTCTATCTCTTACTTCTGGCTAATGCTTCAATCATATTCTACGGAATGCCAAAACCTACCGATTCGACTCTGTTAGGGTTTTGGTTGGGCTTCTCTGCTCACCTACTTTCGAAATCGCTACCCTCCCTCATCCTAGCTTAGTGATGATGGAGTAATGGTTGAGAATCGTAAAGGCTATCTGCGGATTGTACGCTTCGTAATTTGTTGCCTCACCCCATTCGAGTGTGTTTCGTGAAGAGTTAATAGCGATTTGCATTGTGTATGTGCGTCACAAGGGTCGAGTTCTTTTTGCTATTCCTACATTTGATTACCTTTCAGACTTGGGGGTTCTTCCCTGGCTTGATACGTCTTACCTTTTCTGCAAGTTCCCGTTGGATTATGGACTTTGAATTACGCGATTAGTGCTTCTGTGCTTGTTAAGCTTCTTTGAGCATCTTCATCCATAAAATCAGTTCAAGTTTCTGTTATTTTTTTTTGAATACTTATCAAGCGGAATTTAGCCTACTGCATGGGTGCTAGCCTTCTAAACCCGTCGTAAAGTTTATGTTTTTCGTTTTTTATTTTTATTTTAAAATTTTTTTTGTAAATTATAAATAAAAATAGATTTAATAACTATTTTTATTTTTTAAAAATTATAAACAGTTTTCAAAATTTATAAAATTTTTATAAACAGAAAAAATGTGTTTTCACTTGTTTTATAAACACATTTTGATTGTAATTTTTTTTTTACTATTTTCGAC
>JAULJZ010115268.1:0-11403 GCA_032270985.1 Heliamphora pulchella
GGTAAAAAAGATCTTAGAAAATATTACCTTTCTCTTTCGATTTTTTGAAAGTCATCTTACTGGACTTGAATGTATTTGGTCTGATTAGGAATGACAACAGGTCGGGACGGGGCCAATTTTGGGGTCGCCAATTCTCGTCCCCTATTTTACTAGGGAGAGGCGGGACGAAAAAGATTGAAAAAACGACGAGGTCATGGCAGGGATGAGGGCATATCGAAAATAATTAATAAATTATAAAAATAATAATATTAATGAGAGTTAGACATAATATAGTAAAAGAAAAACATGATTGATGAACATTAGACCTAAAATAACGAATGATTAAAAATAGATGATAAAATGATATATAAATATAATATTTTATATTTAGTAGTATTATATTTTAAAAATTAAACTTTATATATGTATTTACAAGTAAAAATATTTATTTTATATAATCGGGGATGAGACAGGAAAAATCAAGGCAGGGAAAGCAAATATCGTCTCTCCCCCAATTGTTATTGGGGATAGAAAAAATTCATAAAATTCGGGATGGGGGCATATGGGGACTGGACGGGCCAAAAAAAATTACCATACGTAGATCTGTCTTCGTGATTTTTTATACTTAGATATGCCTTTGTAATTGTCTGAAAAAGACAAACTTGAATTTTTCTTCGGTGTGCCATGAAAAAAATTAAATAGGATTAATTTTCCTTTCATAATACTTTTCAAGGTTGAGATAAAAATTGAGATGTCCACATTTTTATTGCTAATAAGATAGATAAGCGCATAGATCACAAACCCAATTTTGAAAAGATGGTTTGATGGCTAATTATAACAACCCACTAATTTGTATTTAAAAATCTATATAATAAAATAGAACTATTATTTTTAAAAATTTATTCTCTCTTAATCATATATTTGAATCAATCGTTGAAATTAACTTAAAATTGCATAGTAGCAATGCATCCCACCCAAATGTATTTTTTCTCTCTTAAACGTATAATTTGAACAAATAGCTAACATTAAATAGATGAGATTTAATTGCTAAGATTAATCTAGCTTGAATTTTTCTTTAATTTTCACTACACCCACAAAAAAAAATCATCATCTCTCTCTTTTAGCTTTCCTCTCCCTCCATCTCTCTCCTGAAACATCCCCTAATGCATCTCCATGCGGCTGTCGTCGTCATGCGTAGCCACCTTCACGCCACAGTTGTCACACTGCCGCAGTGCCACCGAAGCACCTTTACAGCCTCTGCCTCTTCGCCGTTATCTCCACTTCGCTTCAACGTCGTCAGGTTACTTTCTATTGTTTTATTTGCTTTCTCTCTTTCAGATCTCATCTTTTCCTCTCAAAAATTTTGAATTTAATACAAATATATAGATACATGTACAAATACATGTACTATATACGTATACATATACCATATATATGCATATATGTCTGTTTCTCTTTGTATCAACAGAGGGGAGAGATGCCCATTCGTAAATATAGGAGCCCAATATACTGACTCTCAAAATAATTTTATTTATTCAATTCAAAGCCTTTTAATTAAAAAATGGCTATTTTAAGAGTTCAACAATTCATGGATTTTATTTTCATTTCAATATTTAGATGGTTGTTTTCTAAAAGGACCATAAGGAGGGCAATTGATTCATGATGTTGGGAGAGATGCCAATAATGAGATGTACTCTGTTGCAGTTGCTATAGTTGAAAGTGAACGTAAGAGTAGTTGGTATTGGTTTTTAGAAAATCTAATTTCAGTGATTGGAATACCAGAGGAGAAGGAATGGACCTTTGTGTTTGGTAGGTAAAAGGGACTGGTCCAATCATTTGAGACTTTTTTTCTTGGTGTAGAGCACAAATTTTGCATTAGGCACATGTATGCTAATTTTCAGAAGGTCTACAAGGAAAAGGAGTACAAAGATCTTATGTGGAGAGCAGCTTTAGCTTACATTGCGCTAGAGTTTCAACAAAGATGGAAGACATAAGAATTTAATTAAAAATGCTCATGCCTGATTAACGAGAGAGCCACCAAACTACTAGGTTAGGTGCTATTATATCCCGCTATGGGTTTCAACAGATTGTGACTCTATAATGCTTTCCATTGTGAGAAAGCAATTTGGGAGACCAAAGAAAGCAAGGAAAAAGCAGCAGAAGGATCTAAAAACCACATCAAGTGAGGAAACAACATGACTTTTTGAGGTGCACAAGGTGTAAGCAATTTGGACATAATTTGTGAGCTTGTAAAAATGAACTAGCAACTGATAGACGGATAAGAGCATGCCAAATGGATGTAAGTTTGATAATGGATATAATTGTGTTCATTTATACATGTCCATTGTTATTAGTGTTCATTTATACATGTCCATTGTTATTAGTGATCATTTAATAATATAATTGTGTTCATTTGTGATTGCCAAATGTAGGCCCTAAGTGTTGCTGGTGCAAGTGTTGCTGGTGGTGCAAGTGCTGCTGGTAGAGGTGTTGGTGGTGCAAGTGCTGCAAGAGGTGTTGGTTCAAGGGGAGCTACTAGTAGAGCTGTTGAAAGTGGTGCTCGTTCAATGGGGGCTGCTCCAAGAGGTACTAGTTCAACGGGGGCTGCTGCAAATGTTGGTGCAAGATCTGCTAGTTCAAGGGGAGCTGCAACAAGTGTTAGCCCAGGTGGAAGTGCTGGTTCAAGGGGAGCTTATGCAAGTGTTGGCCCAAGTGGAGTTGCTGTTGCAAGTACTGGTTCAAGGGCTGTTGCAACAAGTGTTGGCCCAAGTGGAGTTGCTGTTGCAAGTACTGGTTCAAGGGATGTTCCAACAAGTGTTGGCCCAAGTGGAAGTGCTGGTTCAAGAGGAGCTGGTGCAAGTGTTGGTCCAAGTGAAGTTGCTGCTACAAGTGCTGGTTCAAGGGCTGCTGCTACAAGTGTTGGCCTAAGTGGAGCTGCTGCTGCAAGTGTTGGTTCAAGAGGAGCTGCTATAAGTGTTGGCCTGCTTGTAGGAGGTGGGATGGTTGGAAGATGTGGGCTGAGAAAATCACCAAGGATTGCCAATTCTTAGATATGTATTCGATATCTGAACTTTAAGATATGTATTCGATGCTTTTGGGAAGTTTTTGAATGTTTTTGAATGATTTGTTATGTGAGTTTGTGGGTTTTAGATATTTATGTATTTAATATTTATGGTGGTTTGTCGGTTTTGGATGTTTTTTAACTTGTTTTCCCTTTCAACTTTTATGTTTGCACAACCCTATGAAATCATGAGTGCAATTTGTTACGAAATCATGTGTGTTGAATGGTGGTATGAGTATAAATTGCACTCAACAAACAGAATATTTCTTTAGGAAAGCATGGCATTGAGCTTTGAGCATTAAGCAAGCATGATAATTATAATTTGACATTGAGCATTAAGCATTTAGCATTCTTGGCATACACATCACAAAACACATATTATTGTAATTTAGTGTGTTTGGAAAAACACATCACAAAAGTACCTTGTTTTTTCTAAATAAGGCAAATGCATCATTTTTTGGTTCGTAGTATTGAACTACATTAGGAATTCTAAGGCAAGCAATATAATGTGCATGCCATTTAAGAATTTCACTATTTCTTGTGCAACTGCGACCTCTCTAACAGGTGCTTTGTTTTTCTTGGACAGAATATTATGTCTTATGGTCTTCTCTTCCATTTTCATTATAAGCTCATCCATTTTTTTATTCAGCTCTTCCTCCCTTTTCTGAAAATATGTGTTCTTCTTCAATATTATTTTGCCAAACTTCTTTCCTCTTAGACATGTTGGGGGATCAACCAAAGTAAAGAAACTACATGTATGTTCTTTTTACAAAACATGTTAAAGATTAGGGCTTAACTCAAGAAACATATTTTTTAAAAAATAGTAGATACATACCTTGAAGTTGACACAACCTATAAATCTCATTTCTCGATTGTTCTCTGTGAAAGCGGTTCTTATTGGAGCTCTCAATCTACAGTAGCAAAACACATCGGCACTGTTTGCATTTTCTTTGTGTAGGTTGTTGTTGATGCTACTTGATACCATGTAAAACAATGGAGAAAAAAGGAGGAAGGAGGAAGGAGGAAGGAGAATGAAGTCTTCTAGTTGGCAAGAGAATAGAGGCTTGGGTAACCTATACATACGCTGTCAAGGGTATTTTTGTCATTTAGAAACTAATACAAGTTAGGTTCTTTAATTTTCGTTAGTTTGCATCATGAAACCCTAACCGGGGGAGGAGGTAAAGTGATACAAACGAATAGTTAAGCGGTCGATTTGTATGACTTTTTAATTCAAATGGGTAAAGTAATACGCGGTTATAGCGTAGGGTGTTTTTGTAATATTTCCTAAATTAAATATTATTGAATTGTAAAATAACAAAATAAGAATTTAATTCATTAGAACTTTAGTAATGATTTTTCTTGAAATAGCTACGTGTATAAAAAAATTATAAGAGTTCTTTTTTAATCATTCGCTTTGGGTCCCAAATTAATCAATGTCGGCCCTGATAGTTAGTTACCCACATTTGTTGAGTAGGTAGGAAACAAATGTGGCCCACTTAATGTATATCGATATTTTTTTATTTGATAGGAGTACTACGTAAGCGATGCCATATATTACTCCAGAAGTACTCAATAATGTTCCTTTGACAAATAATTTTTTTGATGCATACCAAGCGAGCCACTATGATTTCTCTACTACCTAAAAAAATGAACTAACATTACTTTATTCAAAATATTTTTTTAATATTATTAAATAAAAAAATCACATAATCGATGAGGCGTAGTACTTCGTAGCTACTGAACAATTAGTCGCCAACATTATGATCTTGGCTTCATTTGACAACCGGCTATAAGCCGAGCTTTTCATCTTTTTATTTAAAATCAAAAAAGTCAAAAAGTTTCGTTTGGGGACCTAAAGGCTTTTAGCCTGTTATCTTTTTGTTTTTTTTATATAGAATAATTATATATGTTTTTTATAAATATCATAACTTTTACTATGCACATCTATTTTTCATAAAAATTATATTTTTAAAATTTAATTTTCAAAATATACTCGTCAACATCTATTAAATAAGTTCTATATTGAATATAAAATTATGTAAAAATAAATTTTAAAAAATTATAATTTTTTATGGCTTAAAACTCTTTTAGTTTAACGTCACTCTAAGCTATTTTTGAATTATTATCTTTCAGTTTAAAATCACCCATAGGGTTTATCAAATGAATTTTTTTGCTTATTTAATTAAAGTAACTTTAACAAAAAAGTCCAAACCAGGCTTCGTTTGTTTTGAGTTTTTGCATTTTCTAGTGTTTGGTATGATGAAAATTAAAAGTCAACAAAAAATATTTTTTAAGTCAATTAAAAATAAGTTGATTTTGGTATAAATGTTTTTTACCTTTACCATCGTACCACTGTCACCACCGCCAACACTACTATTTTACCACTAGCACATCTAGTATAGGGTTTAGAGGGTAGAGGGTCGAGGGTCCGGGGTTGTTGAGAAATTGAGGTCTGGGGATCCAGGTTCCTGAGGTCTCAAAAGTCTGGGGTTCGAGGTCTTAGGGGTTCTAAAGTCTAGGGCTTCGGGCTCCTAGGGTTATGAGGGTTTGGTGGTAGGGGTCTTAGGGTCTAGTTTTCTAGGCTTTTGTGAGTTCGAGGATCCGAGGTCCCAAGATCCAAGGCTCCAAGTTTTCGAGATCTTGGGGGTCTAGGATCCTAAGGGTGGGGGTCCCCAAGGTTTGGGGTCCTAGAGCCGGGGGTTTGGGGTTCTGGGAGTTCAAGATCTTGAGAGTTTGGGGTCCTAGGGGGTTCTAGAGTTCGAGGTCCTAAGGGGTTCTAGGGTCCTAAGTGTCTAGGGTCTAGGATCCTAGAGTTCTAGGATTTCGAGTTCCGAGGGTTACTCCCACCATCGTCGCCATTGCCATCAATTGTAATACTACCACATTCATTAACACTATTATTTTCAAAATCGCAACCACACACAAAAAATCTTTAAATTATTTTTTACTAAAAATATTTTTCTAATGATTTTTTGTTGAAACAAACAGAACTTTAAAGTCAAATTATCAAACGAGATCTAGTCACAAACATGAATATTAAGGATGTAATTGTGGCCCGTCCTGCCAGCTCCGCAACCCACCCTGAGTTCGAAGTGCTTTCACCAAAATTTGGGCTAGGCCGGGCTTTTTTGAAAGAGGTAGGCCCAAGCTCAGCCCTAGGGGTATACAGGCCTAGGCTCGGCTCTGGGTTTTGGGCAGGCATATGAGCAGACTCTGTGGGCTTTTTTTATTTGAAAAATAATATTTTTGTTATTTTTGAAATTGTATTTATATTTTATAACAACTTAATAATTATTTATAACTTATTACTTATTAATAACTTATAATAACTTTTAACTTATTATTTATTATATATTAGTTTAGAAATTAAGTTAGTAAGTTAGTTATATTAACTTATATTATTTTTGGGTACTTATATTATATGTTAGTTTACGTATATTATTTATTTAGATGATAATTTATAAGTTATTAACTTATTATATGTTAGTTATTACTTATTAGTTAGTTTATTCGTTATTACTTATTATATATTAGTTTATAAATTAAGTTATTACTTATTAATATTAAGTTATGATATTTTTTTACTAGTTCTTGTTATTACTTATTACTTATTAAGCAATAAGTTATAAGTGTGAGGCGCATAGATTATAATGAACTAAAAAGACGTAATTATGACTTAAAATTGAATTAGTGTTATAAATTTATAGCTTAAAGCAACAAAATTTGTTGTATTGATATAAAATCAAAAACTATAAGTAAAAAATTATATGCATACTTTTGCTGATCTGCAAATTAAAAGTTTTAATTTAAACACTAACAAACATCCCTATATACTATATAAATATATACTTAATTTAATTAGGTTCATTCAGCCCTTTATTACTTATTTAATTTAATAACTAATAATCTAAAATCATGATTTAATTTAATGGGTTATTTAATTTAGTTTAACCCATTCAGCATATGTTTGTAATAAGAGCAATGACATGATTTGTATGGAGCACTTTTACTTTGATTATTTTGGGTGAGCTCGGGTCAGGGTTCGAGCTCTCAGGCAAGTTCATGGATTTTGAAAAAAAAATTTATCTCAACTCTAATTATAAATATACGAGCTTGGACGGGTTCAAGCCTAGATCAGATTGAGCCAAATCTAAATAGTGACGGTATTTGACTGAGCTCAAATCAGTCACGGCCATGGACCAAAATTACACCTTTAATTACGATAAAAGGATTTAATCCCAACCATGAGACCGTACCCCAGCTCTATTCACGTGCGTTGGATAGAATTGACAACAAAGCGTGAAAGCGGTAAAGACCGTTATGAAGTTCAAATTTAGGCGCGCAATTCTCTTGGCGCCAAAGTTCCCGCCTAAACTACACCATTGCAAAGCGCGCTCTCTCTCTCTCTCTATATTATGCACACAAGGCATATATGAGCATGTATTTACACCAAATACTTCATTCACTCACCATTTTCCGATCGTCTCTATAAGCTCCTTCGTCGAACAGACATGGTTGTAGCACTAGGTCCGGGAAAATTTTACGGCAGCAGCCTGCCAAGGCCGCGAATCTACACAGATGTGAAGTTCAACGACGAGCGGATCGACCCTCCTGCGTCCGTCCTCGACCCCCTGATGTCGTGGGCCCAGGAAGCTCACTGGTCGATGGGCGGCCTGAGCTTCAAGCGCCTCCGCCTTCAAGGCCGGATCGAAGGCAACATCAAGAAGCTTCGCGCAGAGCGCGTAAAGTTCCTGAAGAAGCGAAACCAGAGATCCGACACAACCGCCGCAGCCACGCATCAGATCGGAAGTTCTGGTGAAGGTTCAGTCGAGAAGAAGATTTCGAGCCCGTCGCCTCCTCCTGCTCCGATGGCGACGAAGCGGAGGCGGTTCGTGGCCTTGGTGGACGAGGAGGATGACGATGGGGAGGTTGAACGGGAGATAAATCAAGCAGAGAAGAGGAATAATGGGAGTGATGATGAGATTCGTGTTCGGAAGGGGAAGAAGCCGGTGAGGAAGCTTTATGACGAGTTTGATCGGGTGGCTAAGGAGAGTGGCTTGGGGAATAGCAGGGAAAGTTCGGTGAAGATCCCGACTAATTTTCCGGAGACGGTGGCATCGCGGACTCGAAGCCAGAGATCCGACGAAAGGTATGACGGTACTGATGTGGTGAAGGTGGATGTGGATGCGATTAAGTCCAATTCCAAGGGCAGGAAGTTGAAGGGCGGTGAGAAAGCTAAAAGGGGTTCAGAAAATAGTGCTTCTACACCTGTTGGTAGGTCCAGAACGTCGCCGAGGTTGGCCAAGCGAGGATCGACTTAGATATGTTCGATGATTTGTCCCTGAGAAATATTCTCTCGATTCTCCATATACAACTATGCAATAGCTTTTTCTTTTAGTATTTTTCAATATGCTTGTTTCAATCAACGTTCTGCATCATTCTAGAGCGTGGTGCGCCATTTGAATTTCTGTTTAAGCTACCCGTCCCTCATCAAAATGCAGAATTGGTTTTCTAGTTGTGCTGTTAATTAATTGACATTGTGATAATCGCATCTTGATTTTTCATTAGCTTATGTGCTCATGGGATATCATCAAACTTCAAATCCCGAACTACAAATTCCATAGCTCGGGGACTGGTTGCTCTCTCAATCTTCTCCCACCATGCCTTCAACTGTCTAGTCTTGTTTTCTTGTGTTCTCAATAGGGGATTTCGTTTAGCTCTCTGTAGCTTCTTTCAGGTATAACAAAATGCTCATTATAGGATTTAATCAAACATCTCACAACACAAGCTGATGATAGCCAAGCAACACTTGTATGAAAGTCAGTTATATCCCATTAAGGACATGTTTTGGACATGTTTTATTGTCGGATGTCAAGGCTTGGTAAGGTTTGCGTGTTGTATCAAATTAAATCACGTGCTCTACTTCTACTTCAGATGTTGATATTTCACGTGCAATGGAGTCTGAAATGATCTCAACTTTTACGGCTTTTCTTTGTGCATGATAAGGAGACCTCAATTTCTTCTGTATAGCTCATCAAGTAAGTAATTTTTGTAGTTTGTCATTAGGTACGAATTGCACCTGTATGGCATCAATGACTATTGATTGCATGGATTATGGGTCTTCTTGCATAAATGGATCTTGCACAAGTTGTATTGACTTGTCTTTATGGTTACTGGCTCTAGTGCTATTTGGGCATGTTTGATTAATGGCTTAAACTTGAAATTGGATTATATATTTTGATTGTAATTGTAGCACTTGGATGCAATAAGTGGAAAAAGAATTTTGTATTTGTTGGATGGATAATCTCACAAAATGTGATATAAGTAGATGTGGCATTGATAATTTACTCGTTACAATCCCCTGGAATTACTAATCTCGTGTAGTTAAATATTCTCTTATTAAGGGTGTTTGTCTTAGCTAAATTTCTAGCTTTTAACTTGTATTTTTCTAAAAAGTGTAGAATATTCAAACAAGTATGTTTATACTTTTTTGCTTGAAAATAAACAAACACAAATTGTACTATTTGAATTTATAACAAAGGTAATATAAATTGTGTTGCATTGTTCTTTTAACAAGCACTTATAATTCCTTCTTAAAGTTGTAATCGTATTTTCTGAGCAATAATTTATGAGTTAAAAAATTTAGTAACACCAAACACCCTCTTGGTCTTGAAGTTGTTATCCATAACTTTCTTAATGCATTAGTAGAGGAGTCTAATGGATCTTAGTTTCAGTTTGTTTTGGTTTTCTTTCCCTTTTATATCTCGAATAGCTAAGCTGCACGAACTTAAATCTACCACAAACTGGTAATCTTTGTTGCATTTGATGATTCTATTGCCTTTTGAATGCACTTATCTTGTTTTCCGTCTTCTATTACAATCTGTTGATGAAAATTGTCACTAAAAAAATTATGTTAGTGAGATGGTTGAGCCTCAAAGTGTTGATGTGCATGGGAGAAATCCTAATTAAGCATCGGATGGAAATTGGATGACATAAATGCTACATATCATTTCTTGCATGGTTAAGCCCCAAAATGTGCTAGTGAAAATTTTCTGTTTAATTTGTTCCAAACTCATCCAAGGATTGATAATTGCTGTAATAATATTATGAGAAAGAGTGCATGACATATTGGTTATGGATTTAAAATGTTTTTTTTTCCTTTTTAATCCTGATTTATTTGTCAATGATTGAATAATGAGAAGACAGAAGGCTAGAAAAGGCACAAAAGGCTTTAGAATGCTGTTATTACTTAGAACTCTGGGGGATTGTTGCTGTTTGATCCAGAGAAGAGGTTGAGCATCTCTGAAAGGTAAAGTGAAGTAGACTCCAAGCTCTGGCCAGCAAGTCAATACACTGCACTAACTCTTGGTGCGAGTTCAAATGTTTATCACGGCAGGTTCGCACTAGAGAACTCCTTACTCTTTTTAACACGCTGCGTGTAGGGGCGGTCTAGCTTGGGTAGCAAGAAGTCCTCCAAACAATCATGCCAAGGACGACGAAAAACTAGGGTAATTCACAGTACTCCCGAGCTTTGATGACAGAACAATTTGACTTCCTAATGTATGAGAAATTGCATCTTGCCGCTTGAGATTTTCAATCGCATTACATATTGACATCTGCTGTTTTTTGACCGTTAGGAATGGTAACAAAATTTTCATGACATTGGCAACTTTGGTGATTTATGGACAAAAGTGCCCTTTGTAGTTGTGCTTTGAATATGGACTGCACACTTTGAATGCAAATTAATTTATGGACAAAAGTGCCCTTTGTAGAAATGCAAATTAATTCTTTGTGCTTAAAGACACTTTGAATATAATTTAATTATAAAATTAATTTTAAATAATATTTTTTAAGAATTTATTAACATTAATAACTTTGTTAAAAAATTTCAGTTATTTTATTGCTACTTTTTAAAAAATATACACAATTAGTTATGTTTTTGAATAGTTAATGTACACATTAAAAATTGGATTTTTGAATTAGTGAAAGCTGAAAGTAGTAGTGTTGAGTTTGCTTTGATTAATTTTGAAATGAGGTCAGAGAATTAAGGCATCACAAGCTAGAGAGAGAGAGAGAAAACGGTTTGGATTTTAAAGAAAAAGGTAGGTTGAGAGGGAACAATCTTAACTCTTCCTATATTTTTTTTTGAAACAATTTCAATTGTTAAATTAAAAGATAGATATTACATTAACTATTTAATCAAAAGATTGATGCCATATTAAGGCCTCGTTTGGCAACTAGTTTTAAATTGAGTTTTTTGGTTTTAAATTACTTTAAATCAAAAAGACAAAACCTCGTTTGATAGGAGTATGGAGTGGATTTTAAGTTAAATACTTAAAGTGATTTTAAGTTTAAAAAAAATA
>JAULJZ010115289.1:0-11401 GCA_032270985.1 Heliamphora pulchella
TATATATATTAATTAATGTTGGTTGTAGAGATTTTATGAGTGAGAAATATCTCAGGGACTTATGTAAAATTTTAAAGACGTAAGGGACTAGTGTGTAATTATTGGTACTAAGAGTTTTAAGAACTCTTGGGTGTAATCAAGATGAGGATTTAAGTGTCTTCTTACGGTATTGATAACTTACTATGAATTTTAGTATCTTAAGATAAAAGTATAGTTATTTTTAAGATTTGGGGTCGAAATGTGATTATTGGAAGTCACGGGGTTTAGACCTTTGAGTATAATTTTCTTTTTACGTTGAGGCTTGGGTTGAATTTTCTTATTCTTTGAATTTGGAAGTCGGATTTTGCTGCAATAGTACAACACATATAGATTGTTGGGCTTGAAAGGTTACAAGACCAGGTCAGCATTTCTTATGAAGGGTTTGTGGCTCGAAATTTCATTTCTAAGTTTAGCTCTTTAGAGTTTTGAGTAAGTATTCTTAGGGTAACTTGATGATCTTCGAGATTAGAGGGTTTTCTTTTTATTTTAGAGTTTTTTTATTCTCGAGGTCTGATTCTTAGGTTTTGATCATATTAAGGTTTTAACCTTATTATGACCTAAGATCCTATCGGTTTACCATCACTAATCCTATGGTTTAAAACCGGGTCCTTACAGTTAAAATATTTTTTAAATATTTCTTGAATTCTATTATTTTTAAACCAAAAGCATAAATTTTGGTACCACAGTACTAGAACAAATAAAACGTTTATTTTTCTTAATAATCGTAGAATCATTAAAATGAACAGAATATTTAAATTAGAAATCAAAATTAAATTTCATCTAATATAAGGTATATAAAGACAATCTTTTAAAATTAAAATTCTATCTCTACTAAAGTTGAGACTGACATCTCCTACTGCAACTGCTGCCACCCTAGTATTATTGCCCATATGTAGGTAAATTTGTCCATCACTAAGCTACCTAATTTCTTTGAACCCCTACAAAGAATTGCAGACATGATTAGTGGCACTTGTATCTACACACCAGGTATCGGTAGATAACATCGCTAAATATGTTTCAACTACTAGTGAACAGAAATTACCTTACTTGTTCTGCTTACTGAGAAAAACTAGACATTACTTTTTCCAATACCCAATCTGGTTACAGTAATAGCACTTGCCTCTCGACTTATTCACACCAACTTTTGACCCCTTAACTGCTTTTGGACCTATGCCACTCTGTTTTTGAACCTTTTTTTTCTTTTTGTCTTTCGGCTTAGAGGAAGAACTTTTTTTAGCCATATGCACAGTACCTGATTTTCTAAGAACACCCTTAGCTACTTGAAATTCTTTAAGAATTTCTACCAATGAAAAGCTGAGCTTATTTAGGGAATAATTCAGGCAGAATTGCTTAAAGCTATCAAGCAATGACTAGAGTATGATATCGACCTGCGTTTCTCCGTCAATCTTAGCTCTAGGATTTCTAGTTCATTCAGAAGATTGATCATCTTCAGAACATGATCCCTAACTGAGGTGCCTGCAGCCATGCTTGTATTCATCAGATATTTCATGGCCACCTGTCTAGCAGCATAATTTTGATCCACAAATATTTGTTTGATGTCATAATTATGTCATAGGTACTGGGCATAGAATGATGCTGATACTGCAATACATTTGACATGTAAGCCAAAATCTAATAGCGAGCCATCTGATCAGCTTTCTGCCACTTCTGATAAGCTCGATTTTCCTGTTCGGTCGCCTCATCATCAGGTGCAAGTGGACAAATCTCAATTAATATAAATTTATAATCCTCGGTAGTTAAGATAACATTCAAGTTCTTTTTCCAGTTTACATAGTTTGGTCTCATTAGTTTGTTTTCTTTGAGAATAGTCGCGAGTGAATTGAAAACTATTTTAATCTTGAGAATCACATAATTAAAATAATCGTTAATTATGACGAGAAAAATTTTAAACTTATTTTAAAATTAATTCCCTCTACCATTTAAAAAAACTTGCCAGCAGCCTGGTACCATGTGAATAACATGCCTCAATGAGAGAACGTATACTAAATAGCAGGCCAATTCCTATTAATTTTACTATCTAGGCAACAGACCATACCGAGTAAAATTAAATAACTAACATAATTTCGGTCTAGTAAATAATACTAGTGACTCAGATGGAGAGGATAGTATTATTTATAGCTAAGTATTAACCACTACCTAATCCCAAATTAATCACTTCGCAATGAACCATTCAGATGGAAAAGTAATCCAAACTAATAATTATCTAGAGTTATCCTTAAAGGAAGTTCATACCGATGATACCGCAATTAATTTTGTCCGATGGAGGGGAAGATCTTATTGTCAACACGCAGATTTAATTACATCACCTACAAACAAGTAATGGAAACCGCGAGATTTATGTATAAATAAATTTTCTCTCCCACTTAGATTTTTAAAATATTTTTTAGAGTTATAAAAATTCGTTTAATTAAAAATGAATTTATTAATTTCAAAATTCACACAATCCGAAAGATTTCAAAACAACTTTCTGTATACACAATCCAAAAGGTTCTATTTTGTCAAACCATCTTTTCGTGTTTTAATGCGTAACAAATAAAATTACCAATGAATGTAAAGTATTTCTTTTACTTTACAGTTAAGGTATTGAATAAAGGTATTCTAGTATTTTATTTTTACATTACACATTTTTTTTAAAAATAATAATTTATTAAAATCAAATATTTTTTCATTTAATTAATCCAAAATCTGGAATTAATTTCTACATTTTTCAAGATATCCGATATATTTTTTAAAAAAATCATCTTAAACGTATGATTTTGTAAAAAATAAAATATCTAAAGTTTTTTCATTTAATTAAAAACTTTTAATTAAAAAAACTTAATTTTATTTTTCTTTACAAAATATTAATTACAACCGATTTTTTGCGAATTAATAAAATTAAATAAGAAATATAAAACAGATATATATGATCCACGCAGTTTAAATAAACTACTCAAAACCTGTCTCGAAACTGTTGCAAAAATCGGCCAAAAATAGTCCCAAAAACTATTGGCTTGCGCCACCGATGGTGGCTATTTTTTTAGCCTATTTTTGTCAAATTTTAGGACTATTTTGCTGCAGATTTTAATACATAAAACTTGCAAAAACTTACCGAAAAAATCTATTACAAAATCGTGAAAAAATCATTGCGATCCGTGGCCCAAACCACCCAAAACCACCGCCGGTGTCATCGATTATGTCGTTGTCTGTTCTTCGTGTTCTTTGACATTCAAAGTTGTTCTTAAATATTTTAAATAATATTTAAAAATAAATAAAAGCTTTTACATCGAAAATCTATCTCCCGAAGCTCACACTCGAACTAAAATTTTTTTAACTATTACGATCAACCATCGTGATTAAAAAATAAATTATATTCATCATTCAACCATTTAATCAATATGAATAAAATAATGATCAAAAACCCAGGATTAGAACGCCTGCAAAACAAAGTTAGCACAGTTCTAAATCTACATGGCCCCTCGATTAACCGTAAACATAATCAAAACGGCTCTAATACCAATTATTGGAGGTAAACTGCCAAGATCATTGATTTGTAAACGATTTTTTGAAAGTTAAAAACTGAATGGACAATTGCCAAAACAGGTTTCAAATAAAAAAAATTTATGTCGAACGATCAAAATAAAATCCGTGCCACCACAGTTAATTTAGACGAATACCATTTTGGTTATTTCTTCAACAACGAATTTTGATTCTCTGAGTTGAAACTCCGAACAGACCTTCTACTGTATTCTCGATGAGATTTTCGAACATAGTGTGGGTTACGATTCTTCGAGAATTGATACCGACAAAACCTGGATAACTTTAGTCTTGAAAGACAACTTATGAATTTGGTTCAACCTACCCGCATATTTATAGGCTACAGCAGGGACCTGTGGAGTAATTATGACGGAAACTTCTAGTGTGACTCATATACTCTTTAAGCGGTTTCTATAAATATGCAAACCTTTCAACGATTTCTACAATTTTTATAAAACACTAAAGTTTCGTTTGTTTCGACATAAAATATTTTACTGTCAAAAATATTTTCCATGTAACATGATTTTGTAAAAAAAAAAATTTTTACTTGTATTTTTTGGTATTTGATTAACATTTGAAAAATATTTTCAATAAAAAAAATTTAAAAAAATTACTACCATGTATGTGATTTCTCTTTCCCATTCTCTCATTCTCACATCATCTCTCTTTCACACATTTTCATCTGCTATGAGAATGATAAAAAGACGGAAGAATTAGATGAAGGAATCGAGGGAAGGTTTGGAAAGTGCAATTCCAAAATTAACTTATGAGTTAATTTTTTGTAAATCAAATTTAATCTAATCAGGTAAAATATTTTACTAAAAAATATTTTACATAGATATTATTAACCAAATAATAAAAAATAAGTAAAATATTTTACCCAAAAATATTTTACATCGAATCAAATGAAGCCTAAATTACAGTCCATACCATTAAAGAACTGTAACTGCACTCTTAGCCACAATCTCAAGACCAATTTGCATTAAACTCCTGTTATTAAATATTTAACTCATCTTCCCATGTTAAGATTCTCGATACCAGCCAATTAGATTTAATTACTGAAAATTTAATTTAATTGGCATATTTAAAATTTCGTAAACCCTTCCGCTTAACTTATTTTGCTGCCGAATAATTAAATCCACTTGTAGGGTTCGGACCAGTCAAAACTTATAAATTTTCTTAAGGGAGTATCATTAATCCCGAACAATCGAGACGTGGATTCCGTCAATAATTAATATTCACCATATAATTAATACCGCTATCCAACTTACCAGGACTATTGACCCATAAAAGATCGCACTCTTTAATTAATCAAAATAATAAATATTAAATATACCCAAATAATAATTATTTTGAAATTAAGAGTATAAGCACTCATAATAACTTTAGAGTGTGAATTAATTTATATAGTCAGTATAAAATTAATTACTCCAATATGATCATGTTCAATATACACAAAGTGTACTAGCACAGCGAGTCAGAACAATAGACGACGCTATTATCTATTTCCCGTAATCAAGACAGGCCTACTAAAACTCTGTACTACAGTCGCACTGATAGTTTGTCCAATTTCATCTAAACTGTTTATAAAAACTTATATTCTGCAAAAACCTATAATCTGGTCTTCTGTGTGCAAGTCGTACTCTACATACTAGATTAAATACTGTACAGAATAAAGGACAACTATACATAACATTCAAGAAATGATATTACATTCATTACTTATTAAAATTCTCATAAAATAGAAAAATAATTTTATTAAAATTAAATTAAATATTAAAACTAAATAAAATTCATGATTTTTAATATACAATCCTGACAATTTCTCACTTGTAATCAAAACTATGCTGCCATACATCTAACTCTCATGTCCTCTATATGACTGTCAAAAGTCTTAACTGGTAGGCTCTTTGTAAAAAGATCTGCAAGGTTGTCCCCTAATGCAATCTTGGTCACAACAACATCGTCTCTCTGTACAATTTCTCATATCATGTGATACTTACCCTCAATATACTTTCCTTTCTTGTAGACTCCGGTAGAGGGAATTGATTTTAAAATAAAATTCAAAATTTTGCTCGTCATAATTAATGATTTTTAATTATGTGATTTTCATGATTAAAATGGCTATCAATCAACTCGTGATTATATTCAAAGAAAAAATAAACTTACGAGTCCTAGTTATGTTGACTAGAAACAAAATCTAGATATAGCTTTAACTACCGAGGGTATTCTTAAAAAATTAAAAAATGTGTTTGTTTCTGAAAAAGATTCTTCCTCTAAGCCGAAAGGCAAGAAAACGAAAAATGTTCAGAAACAGGGTGGCACGATTTCCAATGTAGTTAGTGGGCTACATATTGGTGTAAAAAAGTTGAAAGAAAGATATTTTTACTGCAACCAAACATGGTACGAGAAAAATAATATCCAGTTTATCTTGGCAAGAAGAACAATAAAGATAATTTATGTTCACTAATTGTGGAAGCATGTTTAACGGTTTATCTACTGATGCATGGTGTGTAGATACAGGAGTCACAAATTATGTATGCAATTCATTACAAGGATTCTAAGATATCCAATAACTTAGTGATGTGAATTTTTACCTACACATGTGTAATAATACAAGGGTGACAGCAGTTGCAGTGAGAAATGTCACTCTTAATTTTAGTAGAGATCGAGTTTTAATATTGAAAGATTGCCTTTATATAACTTCCATTAGAAGAAACTTAGTTTCTGTTTCTTAATTTGTTAAAGACGGATATTTGGTTTATTTTAATAACTCTGTAGTTAATAAGAATAATAAATAGTTTATCAGTTCTAGTCCATTGGTGGATGATCTTTATATTATTACTCTTATCTCTCCTACACTGTGACTTAATGAATTGATAAATACATCTAATTCATCATTTAAGAGAAAGAAACCTTCTTTAATGAACCAAACATATCTTTGGCACTTATGCCTATGCCATATTAATATGAAAAGAATAAATAGACTAGTTAACGATGGACCTTTGAGTTCATTGGAAGTGAAGGTGCTTCCAGCCTGTTTCCAGTTTATGAATCCTGCTTGGAGGGTAATATGACCAGGAGCCCGTTTTTAGTTAAAGGCTATAGAGCAAAAGAACCGTTGAAACTGGTTCACTCTGACTTATATGGACTTATGACTATCTAGGTTAGATGAGGCTTTCAGTATTTTGTTACTTTATTGACGATTAGTCAAGGTATGGATACATTTATTTGATACACCATAAGTCTGAATACTTTGAAAAATTTAAAATATTTAAGGCGAAAGCGGATAAGCGTCTGAAATAATGTATCAAGATACTTTGGTCTGACCATGGTGGTGAGTACCTCTTTGGAGAGTTTAGAAATTATTTATCAGAGGAGGGGATTATATCCCAGTTGACTACACCAAGCAGCAAAATTGTGTAGTAGAAAGAAAGAATAGGACTTTTATAAAGATAGTGAGGTCTATGATAAATTATTCAAACTTTTCTAATTCGTTTTGAGGATTTACATTAGAGACAATAACTTATATTCTGAACTTGGTACCTTCTAAGTTAGTACCTTTTACTCCCATTAAAATGTGGACTGGGCGCAAACTTAGTCTAAGATATATTCAAATTTGGGGGTGTCCAGCACACGTACTAAAAGAAAACACGAATAAGTTGGAACCAAGAACGGAAGTCTGTTTCTTTGTTGGATATCCCAGGAGAACGAAGGGTGTTTTATTTTATATTCCTAAGAATCAAAAGATCATTGTCAGTGTCAATGCCTGATTCTTTGAAGAGGATTATGTAATAAACCACAATCCCAAGAGTAAAAATATTCTGGAAGAGCTTAGAGAAAATACCAGTAGTACAGTAGAAGTGCCAAGAAAAAGTGTCATCGATATTCTGTTGCCTCGTCGTAGTGGGAGAATTACCAAAACATGTGCGCATCCTGAACTAGAACAGGGTGTTACCATTAACATGCTGGTTTCACAACCAAAGGAGCGTGTCGGTAATAGTGCACAGGATTCAGAATTAACACAGCGTGTCACTACTAGTACACAGATGCATGTAGTGCCTTATCGTAGTGGGAGGATTTTTTGTCAACTCGATCGGTATATGTTCTTGGAAGAGTCTTTTGACAAAATCTCAGAAGAATTAGATACTGAACCCTATAACTATAATAAAACATTCCAAGATAAAGACACAGAATTATAGCAAAGGGCTATGATTTCATAGATGGAGTTTATGTACTCTAATCAAGTCTGAAAACTTATAGAACCACCCAAAGGAATAAAAGCCATCGGATGCAAATGAATTTATAAGAGGAAGAGAGGAGCAGACGACAAGGTGAGAACCTTCAAAGTTAAGCTTGTTGCGAAAGGATTTATTCAGAAAGAAAGAATCGATTATGAGAAAACATTTTCGTAGGTAGTCGTGCTTAAGTCTATCTAGATTCTCTTATCCATTGTGACTTATTTCGATTACGAAATTTAGAAAATGGACATCTAGACAGTTTTCTTTAACAGAAATCTTGACGAGTATATCTATATGGTACAACCAGACAGTTTCATAGCAAGGGATCAGGAGCACATGTTGTGTAAATTTAAGAGATCTATTTATGAATTTAAGCAGACATCTAGGTTTTGGAACACTCAATTTTATCAAGCCATTAAGTCTTATGATTTTGATTAAAGTTCTGACAAGTCCTGTGTGTACAACAAGTGTGATGAAAGCGTTGTGGTATTTCTAGTACTTTACGTGGATGATATCTTGCTCATAAAAAATGATATTGGGGTGTTATCTTTGATGAAGGTATGGTTATCCGACCAGTTCGATACGAAAGACTTGAAAAAAGCCAGTCACATCCTCGAAATCAAGCTTATGCAAGATCGAAAACATAGGATGCTGGGCTTATCACAAACTACTTATATCGATGTAGTCCTTACTCGTTTTAGCATGTAGGATTCCAAGAAAAAATTTCTCATTTTCAAGTATGAAATCACTATATTCAAGAATTAGTGTCCTAAGACACTTGATGAGATAGAGAAGATAAAGGTGGTTCCTTATGCTTCTATAGTAGGAAGCCTCATGTATATTATGCTTTGCACTAAACTCGACATCTATTTTGCCATTAGCATGGTTAGCAAATATCAGTCTAATTCAGGGCAGGAGTATTGGATAATGGTAAAACATATAATCAAGTACCTGAAAAGGACTAGGAATTATATATTGGTTTACCAGGCAGATGGTCTAGTACCTTTGTGGTACACAGACTCAGATTTTTAGTTAGATAAGAATTTCTAAAAGCCTACTTCGGTATAAGTATTTACCTTGGGTGGTGGTGCCATAAGTTGGAGGAGTATCAAGCAATCATGCATTGATGATTCTACCATGAAGGTCAAGTACGTGACAACTTCTGAAGCAACCAAGGAGGCCATTTGGTTCAAGAACTTCCTGTTGAATCTAGATGTGGTGCCTTTATTACAGTCGGCTATTACACTTTATTGTGACAATAGCAGAGCAATTGTCAACCCGATGGAATTAAGAATCCACAAGAAAGAAAAGTACATCAAGCGTAAATATCATTTGATACAAGAGATTGTACAGAGGGGTGATGTTGTTGTGACCAAAATTGCATCAGGAGACACCTTGTAAATCCTTTTACAAAGTACTTACCGACAAAGACTTTTGATAGTCATGTAAAGGGCATATGAGTCAAATGTATGGCAGTATAGTTTTGAGTATAAGTGGGATATTGTTATGATTGTATACTAAAAATCATAGTTTTGGTTTTAATATTTAATTTTATTTTAATAAAATTAGCTTTTCGTTTTTATGAGAATCTTAATGAACAATGTATACATTTCATTATTTATTTAATGTCGTGCATAGATGTCTTTTATTCTACATAGAATTTAATTTGGTGTGTAGAGTTCGGTTTGCACACGGAAGACCAGAATAAAAGTTCTTGTAGAACATAAGTTTTTGGTTCACATTTTAGATGGAATTGGACAAATTATTAGTATGACTGTAGTACAGAATTTTAGTAGATCTTTCTTGGTTATGAAGAATAGATAATAACGTCGTCTATTATTTCAACTCGATGTGCTGATACACTTTGTATGTATTAAATAAAACCACATTGGGGTAATTAATTTTTTGCTGACTATATAAATTAATTCGCACTCTATGGTTATTATGAATACTTATACTCTTAATTTTGAAATAATTAATTATTTATGTATATTTAATATTAGTTATTTTGATTCATTAAAGGGTGCGATCTTTTATGGGTTTATAACCCTGGTGAGTTGGATAACGATATTGATTATATGGTGAATATTAATTATTGACGGAATCTACGTCCCGAAAAATCGGAATTGACGACACCCCCTTAGGAAAGCTTATAAGTTTGACCGAGTCAAATCCTGCAAGTGGATTTAATTGTTCGGCTTCAAATAAGTTTATCGAAAGGTCTTATTAAATTTATTTAAGAAGCCAATTAAATATAATTGTCAGTAATTTAATTTAATCTGTGGGTATCGAGAATCTTAATATTGGGAGAATAAATAAGCATTTGATAATAGGAGTTCAAATACTACGATTTTGAGAATAAGGCTGAGAGTGTAATTATAATTCTTTAGTGGAATGAATTATAATTTATATTTTAATAAAATTGCTTCTGGGTTGAGGTTAGATTTCATAATAACATTGGAAGTTGATGTCTTATTTACTCTACAGGTCCCTGTTGTGGCCTATTTATATGATGTTATAAAACCTATGACGCCATAATTCATATTATTGAGTCAGTGATTAGGTGGCTATGGTTTTCATGTTCTTTTAGAATCCTAAGCCTAATCAAGAAGATTTTGAAAAACACGATAGATCATAATCCATACTATGTTCGTGTTTAGCGTTTAGGAATACAGTAGAAGGCTTATGTTAGAGATTTGACTAGAAGTCAAAAATCGCTACGGATTATTGACTGAAAATTATTACAGTAACCGAAATCATCCAACCAGATTTCGAAAATGCCAATCTCACCCGTGAAGAACAAGTCCGACTCTTTTCATATGCAAAATAGAAATTTGATAATGGTAAATAAGTAATCTTCTAATATAATGGTAAATAATATATATTTTTTGAATAGCTTCAATACTAGATCATATCAGTAAAAATATTGGTTTACAATATTTTTTAGAATATATTTATTATAATGCAAATCAACTTGAACCAATAAATGAAACACTTAAAAAATTATATGATGAATATAAAACTAATATAATCTTATATCCTTTCTGTCACCTCTTTGGCTTCCCTTCATCAAAAAGTTGAGGCTAATATTTTTGACCTGAACTCCAGAGTTAACATTATTGTTGAGGGTTTAGTCAAACTCAGCAGTAAAACTAAGAGTATAGGAAAAGAGGTGCGATATGCATGTGATGCGGGATGGAACCTTAGTCAGAAAATTTCCAGCAGCATAGACAAAATTGTCTCTGCCAAGACTTGGATCCTACAGCAGGTGAGAAAGGAATATGACAAAAATTTGTTATCGTTGTCCAAGAGAATTGTAGAAAGGTGGACGAGCACCTTAACTGGATTAAAGATGCATGGGCTAAACAATTCAAGCAAAGAGACCAAAACTGAAAAAGAAGCACGCCTCAGAAGAGAAGCTGGCCTAGCCATTGCAGCATTCTTCATAGCACTGAAAGCCTAAGAGAAGGCATTCGAAAGTCATTGGCAGCGAAGGCAAGGGCAGTTGAGAGAAAGAAGGCCGCTGAGTATAAGAAGCAAAAGAAGAAGCAGTTCGATGATCTATGAGCCCCCCTCCCCCCGGC
>JAULJZ010115300.1:0-30324 GCA_032270985.1 Heliamphora pulchella
GACCCACTTTTGTTTCCCCATAAACCTCCACACCACAAACCCTCATAAACCAATCCCACCTTTTCTTACTCTATAAACTCCACACAACAAACCCCCACAAGCCTCCTGGCCACAACTGCATTGGAAAGTCATTAACCCTAATAAAATGTCTCAAACAGCAAGGGAATGAAAATCTTTAAAACCTTCTTGGCCATTTGTTGGAGCACTACCTTGGTTAGATGAAAATTGAAAGAAAGCTACTCTACGGCATTCCCAAAGTGGTTTGTTGCAGAAATATGAGGTTTTTCTCCTATATTGGGAGGCACTACGGCATTCCCAAAGTGGTTGGTTGCAGAAATATGAGTTTTTCCTCCTATATTGGGAGGCACTACGGCATTCCCAAAGTGGTTTGTTGCAGAAATATGAGTTTTTTCTCCTATATTGGGAGGCACGGTAGACTACCGAGTACTCTTAGGCCCATAAGATTCTTTCCACCACCATTGATATCTGTAGAAAAAGAACAAGGCACCACTTTTGGTCAAATCTAACTTAGATCTGCCACTTCTGGAGAAACCCTGCTTCTTAGAATCAACATCAATGATGTCAAGGGGGTAAAAAGAAAGATGGGAAGGTTGCAGTTGTTGTAGCTTTGAGGGATATGAGAGGGGGAGGAATAGAGTGAGAGTGGAGGTGGCAATGGGGGGAGCAGTCGGGTGAAGGAGATGAAAGGTGGAGATGGCAGTCAAGAGTAGTTTGTGGCATTGGTGGTGTTGATGGCATTTGGCTTGTCGGTGCGCTCAATGGCTGATTGGATGCTCACAACAGTGGCTGCAAGGTTACCGAACTCTGTGTGTGTGTGTGTGTGTGAGAGAGAGAGAGAAAGAGAGAGAATGGGGGATGTTCTGTCATTCTGAAATTGATGATTTAGGGAGATGGGAGAGGTAGTGTACGACGAATGAGTGGGAAGAGAGAGAGAGAGAAATTGGGTGGAGGGTTGGTATTGTGAGAATATATTATTAGGGATACGTTCCCGTTATTAAGATTGTTAGAATATATTATTATTATTGCTTGAGATTTTTCCATTATTGTGATTTGGTTTCCTAGTTAGTCTATTACTATTATTAGAATTTCTAGAACCTATATATTTGATATATTCTTTCATTGTAATTCAAGCTTTTGTATAGCAATAATACTTTTAACTTTGCTTTCATGGTATCAGAGCCCTAACCTTGCCGTCAATTACCTCCTTCTCTCTTTCCGGCATTGGTGACGTCGCCTCCTCCCTCTTGCGCCGACGATCCCTTTCGCACGAACCATTGCAGTCCTTCTTCCTCTATAACCCTAGCCTTTGACGTAAACTCTAGGCTCCGACCTCAGAAAAGCCAATACGCAAACCCTATCCCTCAACGCAACCCCTAGCCTTCGATCTCTGAACAGCCAGTACGCAAAACCCTAGCCTTCGACCTCACCAACCTCCAAAACCCTAGCTTCTGCATCTCTCGATCTTGCCGACCTCCGGCGAGCCTTTTTTCAATACTCCGACAACCCCGCCGACCTTCAGCGACCTCTTTTCAGCACTCGCCGACCTCCGGCGACCCCTTTTTGCACTCCGACAACCTCGCCGACCTCCGACGACCTCCGACGACCTCACTTGAACTTCTCTTGGTACTGTGTGGCTGTTGGTTTTAGTTTGATCCTGTTTGGATTGGTCTTAGCCTTCTGTTTGGTTCGGGCCTGTTTGGTTTGGTATTTTGTGACTGCTTGCTCCTGCTTGGATTGGTCTTAGCCTTTTGTTTGGTTCGGTCCTCTTGTTATTTGTGCTTTTCTTGCTATGGTTGACGACAAGTTGCAAGCTATTAGCATTTGTCTCAATGGATCCAATTATTTTTATTGGTTTAATGTTATGAAAAAATTTCTCCTTGGAAAGGCAGATGGGGTTATGTCACCGGCTCCACCGTTCGACTTACAAATCCAAAAGTTGAAGGGTATGAGGCATCGATTGAAGTTTGGGACATGGAAAATGCACAGATACTTACCTGGTTTCATAACTCTGTGAAACCAAGTATTGGAATGAATTTCTCTAAATATACCACTGCCAAGTATGTGTGGTATTATTTTCAAAACATGTATCTCACCTTTAATTTTACCAACCAATATGAGTTGGAGTTGTCTATTCAAAGTGAGAAGCAGAATAACAAATCGATTCAAGAATTTTATAATGAGATGACAATCTACTGGGATCAATTGGCTCTTATGGAATCTCCTGACTTGCAATTGGTTAATAGTTACCTCCAGTATCGTGAAAAGCAACGCCTCGTACAGTTTCTTATGGTACTTCGTGATCGATTTGAGCCACTTCGTGGTGCATTCATTGCTCTCCATTGCTTTCTGTAGATGGGGTTATTCACAAACTTATTGTAGAGGAGATAAGGTATAAGGTTGCTCAATTGAGTGTCTCTTCTCCGTCCGTCTTTGCCACTCCGTCAGTTGTTGCACTTCTCGCCCTCCACTATTGCCCACTCCTTCTCTTTTGATTCAAGTCACAGGGAAACCGAAGCCCCGCGTTGCTATAGATAAATGCAATTTTTTTCACCAGAAGGGCTATTAGAAGTCTTCCTGCCCTAAGTTAGCACTGAAGGGCCGCCCTTCCTCATTAGTCACCTCTCGTACCTTTGCTCGGCTTATCGCCCTCCTGCTGCCCTTGGCACACTTGTCTCCCATGGCACGACATCTCTTTCATCTCAGTCGCAGTTAGATCAGCTTCAGGCTATACTCGCTTCTTCTGGGACTCAGTCGCATGCTTCCATGACTCTATCCCATTTAGATTCGCATAATTCTTATTTCCCAGGTATATCCCCCTCCATATGGATTTTCGACTCTGGCTCCTCCCATCACATGACTTTTGATTTATCCTGTCTTCGTAATTGTGTTTCTCCTTCTTCTCATAATACTGTTCACACGGCAAATGGTACCCCTATGCAAGTTATCTCTATCGGTTCGGTTGTTCCATCCTCTTCATCTTCATTGTTTATTCCTAATGTGTTTTATATACCGCAGTTATCTGTTAGTCTATTGTCTATTAGTCGGCTTTTTGATTTTGGTTTTGATGTTCTTTTCTCTTCCACTGGTTGTGTTGTACAGGACCAGACGTCCAAGAGACAGATTGGGATCGGGTGTAGAGCTGGTGACCTATACATTCTGGAGAGTCTACATTCTCCGATGCCTTCCTCTGTTGTCATGTCTTTATTTTCTTTAAATCAACATTCTTCTCATTTTTTCATTTGGCATTCCTGCTTGGGCTATTTATCTAGTGACCGTTTAAAACTTTTGGTTCAGTCTAATAAATTCGGCAAAGTTTTTGTTAGTGATATTTTTGAGTGCAGTGGGTGTAAACTTGCTAAAATGTCGGCTGTTCCTTTTAATAAAAGTACTTCTATCTCTACTTCTCCTTTTTTTATGGTGCTTACTGATGTGTGGGGTCCTTCACCCATTGCCACCAAAGGTGGTTCTCTCTACTACGTATCTTTCATTGATGATTATAGTAGGTTTTATTGGATCTATCTTATATCTCACAAATCTGATTCATTCCATATCTACCGCACTTTTCATTCTATTGTTCAAATCCAATTTTCTACTACTATAAAAATTCTTCGTTTTCATTTGAGTGGGGAGTACTTTTCGACTGAATTATCTGATTTCCTTGCTTTTTTTTTTGGTACCATTCATCAGTCATTTTGTTCTGACATCCCGACCCAGAATGGTCGGGCGGAACGCAAACATCGCCATATTCTCGATACTGCCTGGTCTCTACGTCTCTTTTCCTCTATTCCCGCCATTTTCTGGGGTGAAGCCATTTTTACAGCCGTATATCTTCTTAATCATATGCCTTCTCTTCTCTCTTGTCTCTCTCCTCTTAAAAGTTTTTCGGTCAGCCTCCTAATTATTCTTTGCTTTGGGTTTTTGGTTCTGTGTGTTTTGTTCTTCTTCCAAAACGCGAGCGGACCAAATTCAGTGCCCATTCTGCACTGTGTCTTCTTAGGATATGGCCTTCACCAAAAAAGGTATTGGTATTATGATCCTGTCTCCAAACGTTTGTATGTCTCCCGCTATGTCATGTTTCTCGATCGTCTCTTCTATTTTAATCTTCCTCCCAAGTATGCCCCTGCCACCAAGGATGATTTGGTCTTTCTCGATCCTTTTCCTCTCGATGTGCCTTCTGACAAGTTCATCTCTAATCTTGATGTTACCCAGCTACGTCCCTCATTCTGCCCCCCTCTTTCCCTTTAGTCTACTCTCGCTGAGTCGTTACCTCTTCTTCCTCGTTGCTTGCTAGCTCGGATTTTGCTCTCACTGATTATTCGGCGTCTGATCCTCCTGACCATCGCTGTCCTCTACGCACCTGTATGCCTCCTGTAAGACTTGGCTTCTCGCATGCATGTTTTCTCTCCATTCTATCGTGCTTTTTTAACATTTCTTCATGTCTATTTTGAGCCTTACTCTTATAAGGAAGCATGTATTGATCTTAATTGGGTTAATGCTATGTCTGAGGAATTGTCTACTCTTCAAAAAACTGGTACTTAGGAGCTTGTTTCTTTGCCTACTGATAAGAATCTCATTGGGTGTAAGTAGGTATATAAAGTTAAAACTCACTCTGATGGCTCTTTGGAGCGTTACAAAGCTCGTTTGATTGCCAAAGGCTTCTCTCATGAATACAGTGTTAATTATGAGGAGACTTTTGCTCCTGTGGTTAAAATGATCACTGTTCGTACTCTTATCTCCGTCGTTGCCGTCCGTTACTAACCTCTATTTCAGTTGGATGCCAAAAATGCATTTCTCAATGGCAATCTTAATGAAGAAGTTTATATGCAACCTCCTCCAGGTATATCTCATCCCCTGGCTTGGTTTGTCGCCTTAATCGTGCACTCTATGGTCTCAAATAATCTCCTCGCGCCTGGTATGAATGTTTCCAGTCTACTGTTTTCCAGATTGGTTTTCATCCTAGTACCTATGATTCGGTCATGTTTCTCCGTCATACCTCTGCTGGTATTGTTATCTTGCTTTTATATGTGGATGATATGATCATTACTGGTTCTGACATTGCTACAATTTCTGTGGTCAAGCAACATCTCTTTCAGGAGTTTGAGATGAACGACTTGGGCTTTCTTTGGTATTTTCTTGGTATTGAGGTGGCTACCTCTCCACAAGGCTATCTTCTTTCTCAAACTAAGTATGTTCATGAGGTTGTTCACTGTGCGCATCTAACTGATGATAAAATTGTTGACACTTCCATTGAATTGCATGCTAAGTTTTCTTCCACTGATGGAGTACCACTTGAGGACGCTTCTCGTTATCGAGAATTAGTTGGGTGCTTGGTTTATCTCACAGCGACACAACCTGATATCGCTTATGCTGTTTATGTTGTCAGTCAGTTTGTTACAACTGGACAGCTTTACTTCGAATCATTCGCTATGTTCGGCATGCTATCTTTCAGAGTTTGTTGTTATCCTCCAACTTTTCCTTGACTCTTCAGGTCTATGCCGATGCTGATTTGGCTGATGATGTCTCCGATAGGAAGTCCACCACTGGTTTTTGTGCCTTCTTCAGTGATTCTCTTATTTTCTAGAAAAGCAAGAAACAATCTGTGATCGCACGTTCCACTGCCGAGACTGAATATTGTGCAATGGCCCATGCTACCGTTGAAATTGTCTGGTTTCAGTGGCTTTTCTTTGATCTCGATGTTTCTTCTACGTCTTTTACCTTCTTATACTGTGACAATAAGAATGCCATCCAGATTATTCATAATTCTGTGTTTCATGAGCGTACCAAATATATTGAGATTGATTGTCATTTTGTCCGTCACCATCTTTAGTTGGGCACTATCTCCTTACCATATGTTTCATTCACCTTGCAGTTTGCCGATTTCTTTATCAAGACTCACCCTAAGGCTCGCTTTCGTTTCTTGCTGGACAAACTTTCGCTGATCTCTGGGCTCGCATCATGAGTTTGAGGAGGGGTGTGAGAATATATTATTAGGGATACTTTCCCTTTATTAGGATTGTTAGAATATATTATTATTATTGTTTGAGATTTTCCTATTATTGTGATTTGATTTCTTAGTTAGTCTATTACTATTATTAGGATTTCTATTACCTATATATTTGATATATTTTTTTATTGTAATTCAAGCTTTTATATAGCAATAATACTTTTAACTTTGCTTTCAGACAGAAGAACCATAGATAAGGTGATTACAGTCTTGTTTTACTGATTTGATGAACCAATTGGGTGCTTGCTTCAGTTTCCTTCTTGTGCACTTACCCGTAGTAATAAGATGGAGAAGGCAATCCACTTCGGCATTAGAAAGAAGAGCCGATGTCTATATCATTGTTCCTCTATTTTAGTGAATAGTAGTTTTTCTTTGTTGAAAAACAAAAAATGTGTGCTGAAACCTAGAGATATGAAATTATTATTATTATTCTTTTTGAATTAGAGAGTTCAAAACAGATGAGAGAATAATGGGCTGAAGGAACTATTGCATTACCACAAAACCAGTGAGAATTAGATAGTAGGTTTTTCATGGTGTGGCTTTGCAGCATTGCCTCTTTGGATGTGATCAAGATTCAATGTCATTAGCTCTACCAGTTTGATATAACGGATTTCATATCTTTGCACCCGAGAACCAACAAAATCAACTCTTCCGAAGTTTTGGGTCCTTTTCACTTCATCCCAGTTACTTGATAATTTCCACAAGCAGTAACTCTACTTCTTACGGGTCCAAAATGCTTTCGCAAAAATTCTCTGATAATTTTCATTCTAAATTTACTCCATTAGAATTTCAATCGTATTGGGTATTACTATTTTCTTGTTATTCTTTAATATGTTTATCTAGACGAACCTGCGATTTATCTAGGATGAAGTTTCAAATATTCACATGGTTTATTGGCTTATGTCAGTTTGAGCCTTAAGGTAGGCTATTTGTTTGCTTCATGACATTGCAAATTGTATATCCATAAGCACAAAATCCACTTTTTAAGCATCCGAACGTGCTTTCATAAAATAATTCATCCTTTTCTAGTTTATTGGGGTTTTGGAATTAAACAATATTGGGTGTTTCCACCTCTCTAGCTCTCTCTCCATTAGTCGGGATTTTTTTGTTCAACCACTTATTTGTTAAGGTGACGTTGGAATTGGGTGGTGTTGATTTTAGATCACCATCCATAATAGAAAAGTTTTGATTTCTTCCAATTATGGTTCCTTCCTATCAATCTGTAAATCCTTAAATGCATCAACGTGATTCAATCCCAGAACCAAGGATCATAGTTCCCAAACCAGTGACCGAAAATATTCTAGACCATGCCGGGGATTGGATATTGATTGATTGATTCCTCTTCTTACTGTCAAAGATATATCTAGATTCATATAACTCAAAAAGCACTAGGTTTTTTTTTTGTTTTGCTCTCTTCTTGTTCATATCTATCATACTCAATACTGGCTCCTAGAAGGCACCTCATAATAAGCTGCGATGGTTTGGATGATCTATCAATAATGGGATTTATATCTTCTTTTACTGGATCAGGTGAAAATCTCCCCTCCTCCCTATATGGAATGACAAGTATGTAGTATGTATAAACGGAGTACTACAGAGAATTTTCTACTCAATGGAATTTGCAATTAATACAAATGGAAAGGAACTCTCATTTTGGCTTATCTTCCTATGGAATTTTGTGAAAACACATTACACAAAAATGATCCATTTTCTTCCATTGGTATGATATTAATTGATCATGAAGTCCCTTGGTGCCAAGTAACATTTACACGTGGTTCTGGAAAGCAAGTAGAAGTGTCTACTCAGTTTTTCCCTTATCTTTGTTCTTGCACAATACCCATTCCACGTATATGGTTGTATGAGTTTTATGTTCTTTGTTTGCATGTCGTCAGCTATGTGGTGACAACTTGGTGCAAGGGAGTTATTCTTCCATTACCAAGAGAGATATAAATGAAACATAAAAGTTGCAACAGAAGTTCATTTGAAGACTTTATTTTTTTTGCAGAGTTGATCTAGTATTTGGGTAGAAAAGCACTTTTTGTTCCATTAAGGTAAATAATGTCTTGTAGGATGGGAAGAATGTTAAAGGAAATAGGGGAAATGCTCTTGAAAACAAAGCTATAAACTGAGCAATGTCATGACAAAAATAGCAGAGATTTCAACAATGCCTGGAACGACATTCTTGCCTACAGTAAAGCTATGGTGACACAAATTTGAATACACCTCCCTCAGGCAGTGTTTGACTGGCAGGAATTTTGAGGGGGAATTGGAATGTAATTCTTGATCACCATAATTCTTTCATTTGTAATGAGTAAGAATGGAGAAGTAATTCTGATTACTTATCCAATCAAGAATCACATTTCCAAACTAAGGAGGAATTTAATCTCCACCCTCCCACATGGTAATTGGAGATTCCAGGGTCAACTAATTAAACAAAAATGTTGGACTTTAATAAATTTGTTAAAACAAATTGCTGAATTAATCCAAATGTTTGAATATCTATACTCTATAATACAATAACGGGTAAGCTGCTTCACTATTCATTTGGTGGGTCATTTTTTTTTATTCTACTTTTGTCATTCGTTCTTTTTTTTATATCGAAATGAGTTTTATTTTTATTTTTTTAGGTTTTTAGCCCTATAATATAAGTAAGAGTCAGTTACTTTACTATATATTCGGTGGGTCTTTTTTTTTTCTATTCCATTTTTCCATTCGTTCTTTCTTTTATGTTAGAATGACTTTTATTTGAACATTTTCTTTCGATTTTTACATTCAAACTCAATTTGAAAAACATCTACTTTTTACTCTTTATTTCGTTAGTTATTTTTTATCTCTAGTTTCTTTTTTACTCTCAAAGTATTTTTGCATTTTTGTTTTTAGTTGGATTAGTTTAGATTTCTAAACAATACTAATACTTCAGTGAAAATCTTGAGTACAACATAATCGTATTAAATGCAAATGTGATTCTATTATTTCAATTCCTTCAATTTTGGTATAATGCAAATTGTATACAATTGACTATTTTAGCCCAACCTTCTAATTTTATTTTCATATTTCTTTAGTTTTTTGACTTTTTACTGTTTATAGAACGAGTTTTATTTTAACATTTTGTGTCGTTTCACTCAGTATGTCTTTTTTTTTTTTTGGTTGTAATACTTCTATTGTTTAATCCACACATTTTTTAAAAAGAAATATACAATAACGAGAACTTGGTTCTATTAATTGTCTTATTTTCGTTTTCTTTCTACTTTTTATATTTTGGCCTAAATATTTTTTGGACTAAAAATTAAAAAATATAATATTTTGACTAAGCGAAGAAAAAAATACAAGAAATTAACCTAATAATTTTACTAAATAATGAAAAAAAACACTAATAACAAAATTCAAATCAAATAAGTTGTCCTCTATTTAGTTATTTAGATATTATTATCAAAAAAATAAGTTTTTTGGGAAAAATGAGAAAGCACAATAATTGGACTAAATCATGAAAAATTAAATACAAATGAAAATTAATAAAATAAATTATTATCCTAAATAAGGTATTTATAAAAATTGATAGCTATAACTTATTTAGAAATACACTCTACATTTTTATGTTGTAAACTATTTTCACTATTATAGTGTGTACTCAGGACTTGTTACAACTTATTTTATGAAATTATAAATGATTGATAGTAATAACGTTAGTATAGATATAACGTTTGTATTTATAAATAATTTTTCTTTAAATTCATAATATTTATGATTTTTATGATAAATTCACTTAATGGGCCCGAGAAAATAAACTCGATCAAACGTGCTATGCATGGGATGTGACACTAGTGATTACTCTAAGTATTGGATTACTAGGTATTTGATTCTTTGCAATCACATTGCTATTCCCCTTCACGAGTCCCATCAATCCTCATCCAAACGTGGCCTTAAGGTTAAGGCAAGCCTCTTCAAACGCCAACTCCACCCCCCCAACCCAACCCCCAAATATCATTGGGAGCACGGGTGCTTTTTGTAAGAATTGTAGAGGATTACTAAATCACCTTCCCTTTTGTTGAAAGAGAACCCATTTTACAAATCTTTCTCAATGAACTTGCATTACTCTTGTTTTTGCCTCCTTTAGATTAAAAAGTAGGGTGTAATGTTTGTTCTAGACATTTCTTCAACCAATAAGATGTTGATAAGGACTTTGCAAATAGAATGCTGGCTAGAGCTATTAATCCTGTTGTAAAATGTTTCTGTAATCATGAAGTATAATTAAAAACACAAAACAATACAGAAACTTATTCCTAATATAGCAAGCTCCCACCGTGTTTGCTATCAGGAGGCTCGAGATCGCATGAGGTGGGTCTTCACAAAGATGGTGTTCATTTTGCATAACTCTTAAATTATCTAAAGCATCAGTATTCTAGTTAGCCTCTCTGAAGATGTGCTCCAAGGAAGAATTCCTCTCCGGAATAGGAATCTTAGGTCTTCTAGGAGTTCTTTATTTGGAAGGTTTTGCAAAACTTCATCCTCTATTATTTGAAAGCCTCCAGTGAGTCACTTTCAATAGTCATCCTCTATTATTCCTTCATACATCCATTCGTGTTCATTCTGATAGTACCTGCAAGATGGGGAGAGGCTTTGACACTTCTGTGAGCATTGTGTTTCTTGTTCTGAAAAACTTTTAAATTTATATCTTTTTGGATTTGCCAAATAGTTACAATGGAGCTGTGCAATTTGCCAAATTTCCAAGGCTTCTTTTCTTGGGAGTGTTTTATTTGGAAGGTTTGGCTTCATCACCTTGGTTTTGCCACTTTATTCAGGACAATTGTTTCAAAATTCAGTTTGTTTTCTAGTGAGGATCCCATCCAGAATACTAGATTAAAAATCTATAACCAGCTTCAAAGGGACTAAAAATCCTTCACATAAACCTCTGAATATCACAAATAATCACTTACCAACCTAATTACATAGCAGAAATCAAAGAGGAAGATGTTGTAGTCTTCAATCTTAAATCCCTAGAAGCCACATAGGGTTTCTTGAATCCAAAAGGAGAGAAAAGCGACCATCTCTCTGAGATCTTATTAAGCTTCGAATCTAGGGTAAGGCCAAAGGTCAGCACATCATTTATTTTTATGGAAAACAAGAGATGAAGACCCTAATTAACCAACAAATCTAAATCAAATCTACCAAAATGGAGAAGTAAATCAAGCTAAATCATCTATTAATCAAAGCCGAACTACTGTCATCCCACAAACATACTAAGCATAATTTTGACTTCAAAATACTCCAAAAATAACGAAAAGTCCATTTTGGAATGCCTTAAATTATAGTATTTCTTCAGCGCCTTTTTAGCATAAACCCTCTGGCACCAAAACTCCAGCAGTAATTATCTAGCAGCAACATATCCAACTGTAACATGAATATCTAGTAATGATCCATTACCTTCTGTTAATCCATTTCTTCTAAAACGTAGCTGCATACAACCATTTCGAATCCAATTGTGATAAGCCCTATCCTCGTGGGCTGTGAAAACCGTTCCGTTGGTATTGTCTTCCCAGCCTTTTGCAGTGAAGCCCTTTCCATTACCTTGGTTCTTCCTTCTTTTTCCTCTTGTTCCAGTGGTGGTGGGATACTATCCTTTTCCCATAACATCCCCAACCTAGATGAGGGCTGAACTCAATCTCAGGGATTTTGTACAACCACCAGCGATTTACCAGCTATGCTAGGTGGCTCATTGGACATTGATCCTTCTTGACCACGGATTTGAGGATCTGGCGTGCCACACCTTTACAGATAATAGCAGGTTCTGTAACGGTGACATGTTTTTTCAGTTGGTTAGCTTGGTATTTTACAAAACCACGATTTATAATTTTTGCAGCCTTGGACTTCTTCCACTTGTTGAGTTGAGACAGCTTAAAGATACTTGAAGTAATGCTGGCTATGCGTGGATGTGACCTGAAAAGTTTGTGAAACACTTGGGATTAACTGGTGGACAGAAACTGTGAGGTTTCAGATCGAAACGGTTGGTATTAGCCTGGTTATAAATCACAGGTTGCAAGAGATTTAGAAATTGGTTGATGGGATTGTGGGCAGCAAATATTTCAGTTTTCAATATTAATTTGAAAAATCAAAGGGTAGGAAAAGGTTAATGAACTAGGACTTTGGATAAAAAGGTTGAATGTTGGTTGAGATTAAAGATTTAACACGGTAGGCTTGGGGTTTCACAACTATTTTGCCAAAGCTTACTTGAAGTAGCACAAAATAGACTGAACTATGTAGATAATATCCTTACTCTGATGTTCCACTCGAGAAAAGAAAAACGGAAAAGAAAAATAAATAGACAATGTCCAATACAGACTCCATATAAATCCATTTGGCCTTCTCTTATATGTATGGTTTTTGAATACTTGCATATGTTGCATTCGGCGTTTATGTTTTCCTATTTTTTCATGGAATAAGTATGTCTCATTATCTAATTTGTAAGGCATACACGATGTCAAAGTACTCCTAGAAAAGATTATAAAATTACATTTCTTGTAAGATAGAATGCAATAAAATTTAAAACCAATCAACAAAAAGAGGATAGAAAGTTCGAATACTCAAGATATCTCGTTGAGGGATTTCTACACCCCTCTATACTCATCTCTCTTGGTAATGATAGGTGGTGATGGCAATGAAAACCAAAGGTGGAGATGAGGCCGTATTTCAAACCCTGAACCGTGCGCGTGCGCTATATAGAAACAAATTGCAAGCAAGTTCTGCTGTTGATGAGTTGGCTTCTTTATTTGCCGAGTGTGCAATTGCCGAAGCCCTGCCTTCAAAATCTGGACAATCTGAACAATATATGGTGGGTCCATCCACTGAACCGGATGCTCATGGGACTTCTATCCTGGCAGAGACTGGTAGGAAGCAAGTAGTGTTGGATGCTTTCTCAGATGGAAGCAGCTTTGTATGCTTACAGTGTGGGGGTCTAGTTAGTAACCATCGCAAAGAGGAACACTACGCATACTGGTGTTGCAAGATAGAAAAATTCTAGGTACTCAAAATTCAACCACAAAACCAATCATAGAAAATGTTGTCAGTCATTCATATGTGGGACCTATATGTATTATGGGTCCTACATGCATATGAATGGCTGAGATTGTTTTTCGTTATTTGTTTTGTAGTTGGATTTGTATACATAGAAGAACTGTGCGAATTTGATCAGTTCTGTACTTGATCAGCATTCCAGCTCTTGTTTGGTGCGCATATTCCTCCGTTCTCATGAGACATGGTATGCATGATCATATTTGTATTGCCATTAACTGGCTATTCCCGCTCTTTCTGTCAATCGCGTCTGGTGGTCTGGGTCATTTACAAGAAAGCTTTTGTATGTTACACATGGGACTTGAGCATTATGCATCAGATATGAGTGCAGTGATCTACCAAAATGTGTACCCTTGTATCCGAGAGAATCGTGCTTACTGAATATATTGTTCCGGTGGGAAAATATGGGTAAAATCTCTTGAGTATTAGTGTTTCAAAACTATGTTTTGTGTTTTATTTTTGTAATAGGATGATGATCACTAGTAACAATTTCATTTTTCTTGTATGATCTTAGCTGATGACTTAATATGCCACTTTTTTGGGTTAATTTTAATTTGCCATTTTTATTGGCAAGGTAATTAATATGGTGCTTGTGATGAATCATCTTTCAATAGTTTGTACATTCTGATCTTGACCAGTGAGAATGTTCTCAGTGTTTTTGACCAGTGTGAATGTTCGTTTTTATATTATTTTTACAATTATTTGTACATTATGACCAGCGAAAATGTTTTCAATGCTTTCTCAATCGTTTTTTATGCTGGTGGAAACGATGACTGGATCTCTCATGAGTTACATTGAGATCGGACAGAGAAAATGAGAAGGAACGTTGATTTCCTCCATTTCAGAACTGATTAACGAAGAAGATGACACTTTGCCGATTGGCCTGAAATGGCGTCCTTGTTATGGGGAACTCGACGTCGATTTAAAAGATGTTTTCCCAAAGATACCGAGTTATCGAAGGTTGACGATGGAGATGGGCGGTGGCAGCGGTGGTGTAGGTGGGGCTTTGAACTATTGTAGGCAGAAGAGGGTTTTGAAGTATTTGGAAAACAAATTGTACATGAAGAAACAACCGTATGAACTGCAGATGAGAGAAGGTACAAACTTGTTGAAACATCTCAACGTTTTCAATATGCTCATCACACAACTATCCGAGTTTGGAGTAAAGGTTGATGATAAGGATAGGACAATATTCTTATTAGCATCACTTTCAACATTCTATAATCTTCTGGTGACAACGCTGATGTACAGAAATGATACTCTAAAATTGGAAGAAGTGATCAATGCACTTTTGTCACATGAAAAGATGAAGAAGGATGATGAAAAAGATGCAAAGAGGCTATTTGTGACCAAGTTTGAGTCAAGCAGGGGAATGAGTAAGTCAAGTGAGCAAGTTTCCAACATAGGAAGATTTCAGTCCAAGTCACGCGCTTAGAAGGATGTGGAGTGCTTCTACTACCACAAAAATGGTTACCACAAGAACCAGTGCCATGAACTAAAGAAGCATATCTAGGAGAAGAACGTCTTCAAAGTTTGTCAGTTTTGTCGAGGAGAGATCAAACAGTGAGGTAGATGGAGATTTACTTTCAGTTTTTCCTAGTTTTAATTTTTTATCAAAATAATAGATATTGGATTCTAGATGCTCTTAGCACATGTGTCCAACAAAAGAGTGGTTTGACACAAATAAACCTTGCAACGGTGGTATTGGTTCTAATGAGGAATGATGTAGCTTGCAAAGCCATTAGAATTGGTAGAGTTCATCAAGATGTTTTGATGGAGTTATGAGGGTTTTGAGGAATGCCATGCATGTTCTAGGGATGAAGAAAAAATTTGATTTCTTTAGCAACATTGGACTCTTTGGGTTGTGGGTACATAACTCTAGCATATGTGGCTTGGTCAGATCGACAAGCGTAGTATGTTAGAGCTTCAAAAGAAAAAAGTGACAGTCGAGGTGGAGCTCAACCAAAATTGTTCACCCAATAAATCAGGTGATGGTGGTTCGAATCAGCAATAATGGGTACAGGAAGAAAAGTCAAATACCATTGTTAAAGGCAGAGAGAAGCAGACTCACAGAACACCAGTCACGTATGGTTCATAAGGCACCAGTTAGATATGGCTTTGAGGATACTGTCAGCTTTACCCTAACAGCAAATTGTGGAGATCCTTTGTCTTACAAGAAAGTTACAAGCAACTCAGGCAGAGACAAGTGGCAAGTAGCAGTGTTAGAAATTGTGGAGTCACCATAGAAAGTAAAAACTTGGGAGTTGGTAAAATTGCCTAAGAGGTTGTTGATTGCAAAAAGGTCAAGTTTAAGAGTGGTTTGGACTTGGTTTATGTTCATTCCTGTTGATGATCAGAAAAGGTGGTGCACCCATACCTGTGAAAGGGGTGCAGGTCAATGTGACCAATAGTTCTTCAAGATGATTTAGAAATTTGAGTCAAGGTGAAAATTGTTGGGTTTTGTGTTTCAAATTTCAGGATATTCTCGTTTGGACGAGCGTTTGGACGCCACAGAACAGTGTGCTAATCTAGCTTTTTTTAGTGCCACATGTTTTGACACGTTAATCTTTTCGTAGTTATGCTACTAATTTTTTTTTCTTTTATTGTTAGTCTTGGTGGGGCAAAAATTGCCTAAATGGCTACTTTCCTATTAGAGTTTATTCTTATCAAAATTACAAGCTTTCTACTAGTATAAATCAAAAGTGTCATAAGAGTTGTAGAAAACACAAGAAAGGCTCAGAAAAGACACCTGAGAGTTTAGAGAGAGGCACAGTTTGAAGCTAGAGATAGTGAGAATTCTTGTAATCCTTATTGTTCATAGTGGATTATTCCACTTCACCCGTGGATGTAGGCAGTTTGTCGAACCACGTATATTCTTGTGTTCTTGTTAATGTTTGTATTCTTTATTTGCTTTGTGTGGATTGTAGTTATCGGTATGTTTTTTGCTGCATTTGGGGATTGTTGTCAAAATCCCAACACAACATTACCATTCTATGGGTGTATCTTTTGGTAGCACTTATTCGGTATAAATAGGTACGTCTCTTCGTTTTCTAACTATTCTGAATAGTCACGAGTTCCTTTATATATATCGCGTTCATCTTTTGGTTTTAGTATAGAGTTTACATGAAGTATATTACATACATAGTTTGGTTCCCAAACCCACCGATTTTAGTGTTTCTTTTGTAGGATTCAAACTATTGTATCATGTGAGATAGACGTCTGTGACACCATAAGCATCATAGCATGAACGAATCTATCTTAAGGGCATAGTGTGAAGTACTAGACTTGATCTACTTGCATCTTTAAATTCATAAGGTTTATAAGCCATTTTCATGATTTTATTTTATATATTGCAATTGCACAAAAAGTCTACAAGATTTTTCCAACAGTTAAATGGTTAATACTAAAGATGAGGAAGGTAAGTCGCACAAGGGGACAAAGTGAATTTAACCCTATTTTAATTTTTTTATCAAAATTAAATCTGAAAAAAAATTCAAAAAACTTATTACAAAACACATAAACATACAAACACGTGATGGTGTGCCTATGGAGGGCATGTCATCATTTTTTAAGAAACACAATGGCACTACGAGACCACCTACCTATAGGGCATATCATCATTTTTAAGGGAAAAAATACTACAAGATGGAAGGAGGAATTTTCCATCCGAGGAATACACAAAATGATGTTGAACTAAAATGTTAAAGAACTTTTTAGAAAATTCTAGAATAATTCGGAAGCATCTTGAATTTCATAAAGGCTGAAAAGATTTTAAAGCATTCTAAAAGAAAGTAAAAGATTCTACCATGTCTAGAGTAATGTAAAAATATTATAGAACATGAGAGAAGAGTAGAGAAGCTTAGAAATTTGTTGATTGTTTTGAAGAATCAATAAGAGCCATTGGATTAAGATAATCTTAGCTGTCCGTTAAGAAGATAGATGGTTATAAATGGGAAAGAAGTTTAGTTGTTGTGTGCAACTTATGATACAAAATTAGTTCCTTCAGTGTATAAAGAAGTGTACTATAGTGAGATATGAGTAAGAAGGTGTCCTAGAATAATTTTTGAGTGCAACATATCAGTGCACAAGTGTCTAAATTTAATAAAAATATATTTTCGGCTGTGTTCTTAACTCAACAATTTGATATCCGAGGCAAGTGGGTAGGGACCATTTTTCAGCATCATCATGCACAGTTAGAGCTATGAAACTTGAGGTTTTGGGAAGTTTCGGGACCATGCTTACTTGGTAAAGTGAAAAGGATTACACGAATTCACGATAAAAAATCTTATGAACACAACAAATTTATGAAACTGAAAAACAAATGAGTTTCTGAGTTAAGAACATGCGACACCTTTGCATCTTTATTTTTTTAAAACAAATGATGCTTGGCTTCAGTTAATGTCCATCACTTAAGGAGACAAATCAATTGTGAATATTTTACAAAAATAAAATAATTACGCCATAAAATTTTAGAATTAGATCCTCAAGTAAATATTAATAAGGAGAGATTGAGAATGATAATTACTAGTATGTCAAGGCCTGAATATGATGCATTCATCACGACAATACGAGGTTGGCCAACTCAACCCACCCTTTTAAAATTGAAGTTATTGGTCAACTAAAAAAGTTTGTGCAAATAAATAGCTAATGTTTCACTAAAAAATGAAGAAGAGTACTTTATAGTAATAACAAAAGCGAACAACAACTGAACGAGATGGGTGAGCAAAACAGCATTTTAGAAAATAGAGAACGTGACATTTAAGCCCAACATCAAATAAGAAATACATAGTCGGGGGAAGTTGAGTATAATAATAATAATAAATAATAATAATAATAATAATAATAACAAAATGACGATCGTCGAAGTCCTAAAGCAAATAACTCAGAGGAAGTGATAAACTTTGATGCAAATTTGGTTGCATGCTCTATCATGACTGAGTTTGATGAACCAACTCTTATAGCATGATCCAAAATTAGAGCAATCAGCGACATTAGTGATTGGATCGTTGATTCAGGGTGTTTTAATCATATGACTAGAGATAAAGATAAGTTATTTAGCCTATCTGGGTATAAAAGAGGCAAAGTAATAGTGACCACTAATAATTCAAGGATGTCAATCATTGATGCGGGTAAACATGTTATCATTTCTCACATGATCAGATTTAATTACAGAATGTCTATCATGTGCTTGGAATAAAGAAGAGCTTGTTATTACTGTCACAACTTCTGTGAGACCATGATCCGTTTTTTTTTTTGCGTTTTTCGACATGTTGCTTATCGCATTCTTTACGGCATGTTTATATGCGTTTTGTGTATGATCAGGCTTAGATATGCATGTGGGTTAGTTCCCGGGGTCGTTGGGCGTTGTGGTGCGAATTTAAAAAAAAAAAAAATTTTTTGCGAGCCTATAAATATCTAGCTTTAGATATTTTCAAAAGATATTTCATATCTCTACCTTTTTGAAACCTAGAAAGCTCTGCCTTCTCTCTGACTTCTGGGGGCCTGGGGCTCAGTTTTCAATGATCAGATAACAGATCCTTAGTATTCTCGTGGTGGGCTATGCTTTCATCCGGACAGAATTTCGTTCCGACAAAGTCCATTTTTGCATGTGGTTTGAGGCGTCGAGTTTTTGACTCAACGAGATAGAATTCTAGACTCTGATGTCTTACAAAGGTGCTACGTGTAATGGTATGTGTTTTTACCAGTTAAAAATGCATGAAAAATCGATTTATGTTTCAAAAATTGGGGTTTTGGTTCAAAACCATTTTTGGTTGTTTTCGGTTGGATGGAACGATGTTTTGACGTGTTCTTTCCGATGTTTCGTGGTGGTTTTGGGCTTGGGTATGCCTGAGGGTGTCGAAAGGGAGTTTGGATACTTCGATTTGGGGTTGAGATGGCTGGACCCGTAGCACGGGTTAGGGTTCCGCCATGGGTCAGTCGACTGACCTAGGTGGTTCAGTCCACTGGGTCAACAGTCAGCTTGCTTAGTCGACTGGGTTTGGGGGTTCAGTAGACTGGGTTGGTTCTGTGTTGGGTTTTTGGTTTTCAGCAACTTTTCAGTCGACTGAATTATGGGGTTCAGTCGATTTAAGTGCTGTTGGGGTTGTTTTGGTTGTTTGAGAGGTCGTGTTGTGGCCTTGGGGGTTGTGTTGGGGTCTCGGGAGTTTGTTTTGGTCTTGTTGTCGTCATCAGGGGTGACGTGCATGGTTAGATGCGAGGTTTTGGTACATGGTTAGATGCGGAGTGTTGGTGCATGGATGTGTGCGTGGTGTTTGTTCATCGTTGGGTGCGGGACGTGTTGGAGTCCGAGGTTCTTTTTCTAAAAAGGGGGTTTTGGTAAAAGATGATGTTTTAGGAAAACATTCATGAAAATCGTGTTGTGGGAGGTTTGGAGTTGGCCTTCGGGCTAGGTTTTGTGTCGTATCGGGTCGTATGGCATGTGATGTTGCGATGGGTTATGTGGCGAGTGGTGTCGTTATGTGAAACGTAGTGTTTATACGTGGTTTTATGCATTTAAAACTCTAGTTTTATTAATGCATGTTGCAGGACGGATATGTGGTCCTTGCGTATATAAACTCTGGTTTTATTCGCGCATGGTATGGACGGAAAAGTGGCTCGATGAACGTTAGCTCTGGTTAACGATGGACGAAAAAGTAGTCCGATATATGTTAACTCTAGTTAACAATGCATATGTGTGCGTGGGAATCGGAGGGACGAAAAAGTGGTCCTAACGATGCATCTGTGTGCGGGTATCTGAATGACGAAAAAGTGGTCCTGAAGAGGCATGTGTTGCGTGGTGAGTGTTGCACGTGGTGTTTTATGTGGGATGCATACGTTGCGTGAGTTGCATGTGTTGTATAGGTTAACTCTGGTTAACAATGTATTAGATGGGACTGTGCTCCTTCGGTGAAAGCCCAAAAAGATTCTTGTGTTGGGTGTGAATTATCATGATATTATAGAGCTGCATGTGTGGTTTGTGGGAGTCCGTGGTTATATCTGTTTTGCATGTGGGGCTCGTGAGAGTGGGGCTCACGAGAGTCGGTCTTTGCATGTGAAGCATTGTAACATATTTGTATGTATATAAAATTGTTTTCAAACCGTTTTCGAGGCTCTTGTGAGTCGTGATATCAAACTATTTTAAAACTTGTTTTGAGGATTAGATGAGTCGTAGCATACATATATCTCTGCTAGCATGTTTAGCTTTTATTTCATGTTTGTCTAGTTTCTGCTGAGCTTTAGCTCACGGTGTGAAATTTGAAATGTTTTTCAGGTGCCGATTACGTAGGTTGATCCGGGAGAGTCAGAAAGGCAGAAGATCTTAGTCTTTCTTTTTGTTTCTTTTTGGACCATGTATGTTTACATATTTTTTGTGTTAGAACCGTGTTCTGTATGCCTGTTGGCGATGATATTTAATGCATGTGTGTTTTTATCTGAGAGTGGATATCAGGTTGGGTGTTATGTATGGTTGTTTATGGGCATTTCACGTGACCTAGAGTTTGGGGCGTGATAACATGGTATCAGAACTCTGGGTTCAAATACCTAAGAGCCGTGGGAAGAGGGTGTATCTCTTAATGAGGTTGATTGCGTGTGCTTGACTGCATGTATTTAAATGTTTTGATAGCATGAGCATAATAGCGAGTGAAATATGTGAATGTTTTGCAATGTGAGTATGGGGGTTGAACCTTAGAATTGATTAGCCTTGCCTTCGGGCGTTTGGGCTAACAAGCTTAGAAGCCGAGTTAGAAATGAGTTTAGCCGACGTGTTTTCTGGTAAGGAATCTAAGTAGGTTATCCAAATTGATGCGTCACTCTTGTCGGTTCTCCTCGGTATGTGGGATTTGTTTAACATGAACCTATGTGGCTACGTGTAGCATGTTTATGTGGCCAGTGTCTATGTTCATGCGATGTGATGCGTCTTATGTTCTGTTTTCCTTTCATATAAACGTGATGTCCGCGCGGAGAGGATGAGGCCGTGGCTGTAGTTTTGGCCAAGGGGATGTGCCTATCCCTGATACTGGAGATGCAAATGCTCCCCAAGGACCTGTTGACGCAGTAGAGTTGTTGCATGCGCTGGTAAACTCCATCGGTCAGCTGGTTGAGACCTCTAGGGGGAGAGAGAGAAAGAGAGAACCCAAGTTGAGGGCAACGGTTGCGATGCGAGAGTTTAGGCGTCTTGACCCTCCTTCCTTTGCTGGGGATCCTGACCCTACAGTGGCTACAAAGTGGTTGGAGCTGGTAACCCGGATCCTTGATACACTGCAGATAGTGGAGGACAATTTGCAGGTTCTTTTTGCTACTTTCTAGTTGAGAGGGAATGCTCACGAGTGGTGAAAATACGCCTAGAATACTGTGGAGGGCACGTGGGCCGCTTTCACAAGGGTTTTTCTGGAGAAATACTTTTCGGCTTCTTCGCAGGATTTGTACAGAGAGGAGTTTTATGCTTTCACCCAGGGGGCGATGAGCATCGTTCAGTACGAGGCCAGATTCACTAGTCCGTCCCAGTTTGCACAAGAGTTGGTGGGTACAGACGAGCTGCGGTCGAGGAGATTTGAGCGGGGTTTGAGGCCTGCGATCAAAGAGCGAGTGGTATGGATGAGGTTGCGTGTTTTCACAAAGCTGGTGGAGTCGGCAGCGATGATCGAGAATACCTTGAGCGAGACTCGGGGTTCCAGGGAGATCAGGGCACCGCAGGGTGGTATGGAGGCTCAGTCAGGTGGACGCTCCTGCAAGAGGCAGAAGTCCTCTAGCCCTAGTTTTCATCTGTCGGGGTCACGACAGCAGTTTTCTGCACCAGCACCATCGGTGGCTTCGTCTGGAAAGCCAGAGTAGGAGGAGTTGATTTGTTATCGGTGTAGGCAGCTGGGGCATCGTGTGGAGGATTGCCTACAGCCGAAGCAGTCTTAGAGTTCGGTGCCAGTTCAGTTGCACCGGAAGGAGCTGCCAGTTTGTTTTGGGTGTGGTCAGTCAGGGCATATTTACAAGAACTGTCCTCAGGGAGGCAGTGTGCCGAGCACGGCAGGTGCACTAATCATCTCGCCGGTGTAGGACCGACAAGGTTATCAACAGCCAACAGTGTAGACTTCTAGGGTGACAGACTGGGATGCTTCAGCTTAGTCTGTACGACAGCCGACAGTCCCAGGTTATGGAGGACAGGCAAGGATGATGCAGGGCCGAGCGTATGTCCTCACAGCTCCCAGTTCTTCTAGGGCACCGGTTGTGCTTGATGACGCAGCTATTTCTCCAGTGAGCAGAGATATTTTCTGAATATGCAGACCTTGAGCCAGTGTTCTTACCGACACGGGAGCATTGTGGGGTTGGTGACGGACTCTGTGGGTTGTGTGCTGGGTGTGGATACATCGGTTGGTGAGAATTTGAGATTGGGACAAGTTGTAGATCCCGTGTCTTTGAGGTAGTTAGCCGTTGTTTAGCATGTCTGACCTTGTTTGACCGCATCCCAGGAGTGGTTTAGTTGACTACCTCTCGTGCCTGTGATGATTTTGATCGATAGAGGTTGTTTCCTTTTGACCTTGTGCTGAATTTCGGAAACAAAATTCCTTTAAAGAGGTAGAGTTGTGAGACCCTGACCCATTTTCTTTTTTGGCGTTTTTTGACGCGTTGTTTATCGCTTTCTTTACGGTATGTTTATATGCGTTTTGTGCATGATCGGGTTTAGATATGCATGTGGGTTGGTTCCCGGGGCCGTTGGGCATTTGGTGTGAATTAAAAAAAAAGATATTTTTACGAGCCTATAAATATATAACTTTAGATATTTTCAAAAGATATTTTATCTCTCTACCTTTTTAAAACTTAGAAAGCTCTGCCTTCTCTCTAACTTCTCGGGAGCCCGGGGCTCGATTTTCGACAATCAGACAGCAGTTCCTTAGTATCCTCGTGGTGGGCTGCGTCTTCATCCGGACAGAATTTCGTTCCGATAAAGTCCGTTTTGGCACGTGGTTTGAGGCGTAGAGTTTTTAACTCAACGAGATAGGATCCTAGACTCTCATGTCTTACAATAGTGCTACGTGTAATGGTATGTGTTTTTACCGGTTAAAAATGCATAAAAAATCGATTTATGTTTCAAAAATTGGGGTTTTGGTTCAAAATCGCTTTCAGTTGTTTTCAGTTGGATGGAACGAGGCTTTGATGTGTTCTTTTCGATGTTCCATGGTGGTTTTGGGCTTAAGTATGTATGAGGGTGTCAAAAGGGAGTTTGGATGCTTCGATTTGGGGTTGAGATGGCTGGACCCGTAGCTCAGGTTAGGGTTTTGCTGTGGGTCAGTCGACTGACCTAGGTGATTCAGTTGACTGGGTTTGGGGGATTAGTCGACTGGGTTGGTTCTATGTTGGGTTTTTGGATTTCAGTAGCTTTTCAGTCGACTGAATTATGGGGTTGAGTCGACTGAAGTGCTATTGGGGTTGTTTTGGTTGTTTAAGAGGTCGTGTTGTGGCCTTAGGGGTTGTGTTGGGGTCTCAGGAGTTTATTTTGGTCTTGTTGTCGTCCTTGGGGGTAATGTGCATGGTTAGATGCGAGGTTTTGCTGCATAGTTAGATGCAGTGCGGGGTGTTGGTACACGGTTGTGTGCGTGATGTTTGTTCATCGTTAGGTGCGGGATGTGTTGGAGTCCGAGGTTCTTTTTCTAAAAATGGGGTTTTGGGAAAAGATAGTGTTTTGGGAAAACGTTTATGAAAATCGTGTTGTGGGAGGTTTGGAGTTGGCCTTCGGGCTAGGTTTTGTGTCGTATCGAGTTGTGTGGCATGTGATGTCGTATCGGGTCGTGTGGCATGTGATGTCGTATCGGGTTATGTGGCGATGGTGCCATTATATGAAACGTAGTCTTTATACGTGATTTTGTGTATTTAAAACTCTAGTTTTATTCATGCATGTTGCAGGACGGATATGTGATCCTTGCGTATATAAAGCTCTGGTTTTATTTGTGCATAGTGTGGACGAAAAAGTGGTCCGATGAACGTTAGCTCTGGTTAACGATGGACGAAAAAGTGGTCCGATATATGTTAACTCTGGTTAACAATGCATGTGTGTGCATGGGAATCAGAGGGACGAAAAAGTGGCCCTAATGATGCATCTATGTGCGGGTATCTGAAGGATGAAAAGTGGTCCTGAAGAGGCTTGTGTTGCGTGATGAGTGTTGCACGTGGTGCATTATGTGGGTTGCGTGTGTCGCGTGAGTTGCATGTGTTGTATGGGTTAACTCTGGTTAACGATGTATTAGATGGGACTGTGGTCCTTCGGTGAAAGCCCAAGAAGATCCTTGTGTTGGGTGTGAATCATCGTAATATTATAGAGCTGCATCTGAGGTTTGTGGGAGTCGGTGGTTATATCTTTGTTACATGTGGGGCTCGTGAGAGTTGGTCTTTGCATGTGAAGCATTGTAGTATATTTGTATGTATATAAAACTGTTTTCAAACCGTTTTCAAGGCTCTTGTGAGTTGTGATATCAAACTGTTTTTAAACTTGTTTTGAGACTCAGACGAGTCGTAACATACATATTACTCTGCTAGCATGTTTAGCTTCCATTTCATGTTTATCTAGTTTCTGTTGAGTTTTGGCTCACGGTGTAGGATTTGAAATGTTTTTCAGGTGCCGGTTACGCAGGTTGATCCGGGGGAGCCAAAAAGGTAGAAGATCTGTAGTCTTTCTTTTTGTTTCTTTTTGGATTATGTATGTTTATATGTTTTCGGTGTTGGAACCATGTCTTGTAAGCCTGTTGACGACGATATTTAATGCATGTATGTTTTTATTTGAGAGTGAACATCGGGTTCAGTGTTATGCATGGTTGTTTATAAACGTTTCACGTGACTCGGAGTTTGGGGTGTGACAACTAACATCCTCTAAGAATTATGTGGTGTTTAGTCCTAAGAATATTAAGGTGAACTGAAGGCTTAAGCCATTAGATACACTAATTATGAAAGGATAATGACTAGATTCTATTTATGTAATATCAGTAAAATTAGCCTATGTAGATAAGGCTCGAAAGAATGAGCCTACAGACCTCTAGCATGGATGCTTAGGACACATGAGCTATCATAAGTTGAGGATAATGATGAACAAGTCTATGCTCAAAAGGCTTCCCTAGCTCGATATTCATGGAGATGTAAACTCTACTAGTTATCAGTACAAAAAGGTACACCAATTACCCTACAAAGAGTCAAAATTTGAAGCAAAACAACCCACAGAGTTGGAAGAGTCAAGATTAAGGGCTAAACAACCCTTAGAATTGGTCCATTTAGATGTGTTCGGGCTGGTAAAACGGGGGTTAATTGGAAAATAATAGAGGAGAATATACATAAGATAAATTCTCACACTCTTTAAAAGAATGTAGAATTCGACAACAATTGACATATCCAAGGACTCCACAACATAATGGCATCACAAAAAGGAAGATTCAACATCTTGTAGAAATATGTTGGAGCATGTGCTAAGAATGTGTCATACTAATTTTGGGTAAAGTGCGGACAACAATTCACGTGACCAACAAGCTACCCTGGGCAAAGTTAGAATTCGTATTGCCTTTTCAGAAGTTATGGAATAACAAAACCATGGTAAGTCACTCTCGAGTTTTCAGATGCCTCTGCAATGTATTTGTGCATGATCAATTACACACTAAGCCGATGTTTGGCTTAGCCTTTTTTTTTTTTGAAAACTTTTTGTTTAAAAACCTCTTTAAAAATCCACTTGTTTGGTATCCCTCTATAATCAATAGACTTTTTAAACATCTTTCTGGATTTTATTTTTTACAAAAAGGTAGGCCAAACACACGCTAAGTTTGCTAAGAAGACAATTTGTTGCATCGTTGTGGGCTATAATAGTGAGAGAAAAAGATGAAAATGCTGCAATTTAAAACCAGTAGCTTATACATCTAGAAATGTTGTGGTTGATGAAGCCTTATTATGACGATAACCGCAAAAATGGAGTTACCAAACTCTGAGGATTTAAAAGATCAATTACGCGAGAAGCTGACGGAGCTAAGATAAGCATAAGCACCTCTAAATTAAAAAAATAGCACGGATTCAACAACTACACCACGTGCTGACGAGCTAGAGACTAGACTATCTAGGATACAAGGAAGATCAACAAGCCCATGGAAAATTGGCACACATCAAAAGAGTCCCAAAATAAAAAAAAGAAGAATTACTCGAGTGTGGCACCGGGATTTAGGGTTTATTTCAAAACGAAAATAGGAAATTTAAGAGTTAATTTAAAATATCTTGTAACACCTTGAAAATCAAAATGTCTTGAAAACCCTTTTTAATTGAAAAATGGAGTCGTCACTTGGTTTTTTAGAAAAACTAAAAAAAATTAAAATGGGCCACTGATCTTTGAAAACGTGAACTAGAGAAAACAAGAGTTCGGGAGATAAGGTACGAATCGGAGAAGGTGTTAGACACCCCATTCGTCTAACCGTAAGATTGGCATCTACTAATCATCATTGATTCCTTAATTTTATTTCTCAAATACATGCAAATATAGAAAATAGGGACAAAGAGAGAATATTCAAAATTAAATAATGAAAATACATAGCATATATATATATATAATGCCAAACAAAGAATAAAAGAAAATCTTAAAACCTTAGGCATGCAAATTCTAGCTAAAGAATACATGAAGCAAACCGTATGTGATGTACAAAGTATTAAATCATTTTTGTGAAACTAACAAATCCTAATCATGTTAAAATTAAACTAAGTATAACATGAATTCAAACGAAGGAGAAATAAACCTGCGGAGTTCTAAGCCTTACGCATGCTAATTTATACTATAAATTGCATACTGGACACTTCAATCATAGCAAGACAGAATACTGTAAAAACACAATGAAGCTATTGGAGAAAAATTAATATACTGAAATAAAACAAAAGTGGCGACTGTAACATACAGATGTTACGGTGGCAAAAACCTAACGCCAGAAGGTTGCGATCATAAAAATCAGAATCACACCCGCAAGCATGTCAGTGCATATTTGTCACGACTGCAACAAATGGACGTTGCGACCGCAAGGAATTTGAGCACTTTTTACTGAACAGTGTACTGGGGTGCTAATGTATAGCATAGGCAGAGCATAATTGAGACAATTTTAATTAAACTGCAAATGAAAGTTAATCGAAATCTTTTTGTTTTTAAATTAAGCATATTCTTAATTCAATAATCCAAAATTAATAGTCAAAGTAATTAAGTTTAATGATGTCAAAATTAAAGAACAATCATGCTTGTGGTCCTAGTAATCAAAACGGTCAATTAAACATGTGAATATCAAACCTAATGATGACAACATTAGTGAAATAGCATGCAATTCACGAATTAATATTCGAAATTCTAACCCAACCTCTTCACTGGAGTAAAGAATGTGAAGAGAGAGGTGTCGAGGATCCAACAGAATACCTGAAATGCAACAATTCAGATGAGTCCTCAAGCCGTAGAATGTGGTGATTAGCTTTCCGGTCTCTGAGCAGCAATTCAATTCTGGTATTAAAGTAGAGCGAGAATCTGAATTGGGATATTAGTTGAGATTGCAGCAGAGTATCGACGTACTTTTAGTATAGTACTCGAAAGTGGCAGTATATCAATGTCTGGAAAAAAGATCCTTTGAAATCGTACCAAAGGTACGTTTATATAGAGTATGCCAGCCAATGAGGTGCTGCCACATTTGATGCTCAGACTGGGCTCACAAAGCTTACGGTCGCCACCTTCAAAGGTTGCGACTGTGAGGATAAAGGTTGCGATCGTGACAAAAGTTAGGGTTTTCAAAAAATTCATATGGCGGTCGCAACAATCAAACCAACGGTCGCGAGGTTCAAAAGATTGCGGTTGAATTACTCAGGCCAGTGAACAACCAGGTTGCAAGGTTTAAAAGGTAGCGACCTCAAAGTTCAAAATATGTGATCTTGTGGTTTGGTTTCACAGAATACTGGAGTTGGATTGCTTCCTGACGATCGTGTGGAGTCATCATTCCCACTTGGTTTTTATCATTAGACTCAACTAGATAAGCCTAAGATTTGGCAGGGTCAAATTGAAGTATCTACACCTAGTCAACAAGAAGTTGAGAAAGAGAGCTCACGTGTTAGAAGATCAACCAAACAAAAAAAACCTAACCCGAAGTATATAGATGCTGCTCCAAATGAAGAAAAAATTATAACTGAGCCAACAACATTTGAAGAAGTATTTGAAGCCAGAGAATGGTAGAAGGCAATGGATGAAGAAATCCAAGCACTAATTCAAATTCACACTTGGGAACTAGTAAGCAAGCTAAAAGAAGTGAAACCGATATTATGTAAGTTGGTATATAAAGTGAAAACTCATCTAGATGGATCCATAGAAAGGTATAAAGCTCGGCTAGGGGTCAAGGATTCTCACAACAATATGGATTAACTATGAAAAAGCATTTAGTGGTAGCAAATATCACAACGGTACGTGTACGGATAACAATGACAATTAGCAAGCCTTGGAAGTTAAGGGAGATGAATGTTAAGAAAGCCTTCCTACATGGAGAAATTAATTAAGAAATATACATGGCACATAAATATAAATGGATTAACCCAAAGGGTTTGAAAACAAAAGTCATCCAATTTATGTTCGCAAATTAAAAGAGGCCTTGTATGATCTAAAGCAATCATCAAAAGCGTGATGCGGTAAGATAGCAGAGTTTTTGGTCCAAAGTAGTTACTCAATTGCATATGAAAACGGAGGTAAAGTAACAACAATGCTGGTCAATGTGGATGACTTGGTCATCACTGAAAATGACGAAAATGAAATCCAAAGGAAAAGATGGTCTCGTTATATATTTTCAAATGAAGGAACTTGGAGAGCTCAACACTTCCTTGAACTAGAGGTTGAACGAACTAAGGAATGCCCATCTCTCTAACGAGAAATATGCATAGATCTACTAACAAAATATGGGATGCTCGAATACAAGCCAATCTCCATGCTAATATTAGAGGCTACTGTCATGCTATGTTGGAAAGAAGAAAAAAAAAAAAGACATAGAGGACATAACTATGTACCGACAAATAGTAGCTAGTTTAATCTACCTAACTCTCACGTGGCCCGATATTGCTTATGGAGTTGGCAAGTCACTTTCTGCAAAAGCCAAAGAAGCCTCACTTGGAAGCATTGTGTCAAATACTAACCCTCGATTCAGGAGAATCTCTATTTAGCTCTTGCTTATGATTAGATCGATCAGTTTCGGGTCAAATAGGGGTGCAACAAGAGGCTACCTACAACATCATTATCAACCGCATAGGTAAAATACAATGCAACAACAATTGCAGCATAGAAAAATACTTTGCTTATGCAGCTAATGGAAGATACAACAAGATTGATTTTGGAGTACAATTATATTGTGACAATCAATTAGCAATACACTTAGTAGAGAATCTAGCATTTTATGTCAAGACAAAGCACGTAGAGATACATAACCACTTCATCAAAGAAAAGGTTAATCAAGGAGAGAGAGAAATAAGGCCATTCGAATTGATGATCAATTAGTAGACATATTTACCAAAATTATGAAATTCACACAGTTTTGGAAACAACTTGACATGATCTCTCAATCAAAATGGAAATGAGTCGGTGCTAAGGGAGAGTGTTAGAGAGTGTTAGAGAGTCATCACTGACTCTTCCAAATCTTCTACAATAATTTAGAAAAAAATCTAGAAGAGTATGAAAAATTTTAAAACCTTCTTGAAGACTCTAGAATAATGTTGATTTTTTTATAAGATTTTAGAATAATTCAAAAGCATCTTGAATTCCCTAGAGGTCTAAAAGGTTCCAAAGCTTTTTGGAAAAAGGTAAAAGACTCTACCATGTCTAAAATTAATGTGAAATATTATAGAACATGAGAGAAGAGTAGAAAAACTAAGAAACTTGTTGATTATTGTAGATGATGAATAAGAGTTCTTGGATCAAGATGATCTTAACTGTGCGATATGGAGGTAAATGACGATAAAAGAGAAAGAAGGCCTTCCTTGTTGTGTGCAACTTGTGCAATACAAATTGAGTTCTCTAATGTATAACAGAACGTACAATAGTGCGGTGTGAGTGAAAATATGTCCTAAAGTGAAAATGTACGAGTATTTACACTAAAAATAAAAATGTATTTTCTGGTGTGTTCTTAACTCAACACTTCAGCACAGTAAATTTGATGCAACTTGTGCAATACAAATTGAGTTCTCTAATGTATAACAGAACGTACAATAGTGCGGTGTGAGTGAAAATATGT
>JAULJZ010115301.1:0-11401 GCA_032270985.1 Heliamphora pulchella
ATTCTTCTAAATTAACTTTGGTTGCACGGGTTTTATTTTGATCGTTCTTCGTCAAAATTTTTATCTGGAGACCGTTTTGGCGTTTACCTGTCCAGTTATTTTTTTACCGATTAATCGTTTTTCAAAAAACAAAGATCTTGACAGTATTGCCTCCAACATATATATGTTTTGAAAAAGCACAAATAAATTTATCTGTTCTAGGGTATTTTTGTCTCAAAAGAACCTTGCGAGTTAAAACTTTTATGAGGATTGACCTTACTCGTTAAAAAATCTTATACTAAATAAAAAACAATAAACGACCTATAAATTGGACAGTTTACCAATTTTTGATTATTTTTTTCACATATTTTATTTTATATTTAATGACATAGATATTAACTCATTAAGTACTCCCAAAGTGCTTGTGGTATTGTTAATGTAACACTCTCGGTAAATAAAAACATGTGATTCACACTAAGAGAGTGTTTGGCATTACTGAAATTAGTAACTTATATATTGTAATTTGTACCAGTAAGTTTTAAGTATTTAATAAATATTATAACTTGTAACTGAAATATAAAAAAAAGTAATTATATCTTGTAGTAGAAGTTGCGAGAGTTTAAAAAAAATTATAGTTTATAACTAAAATTAGTAATAGAAAGGTAAAAACTACTAACAGTAGTTTTGTCAAACACCCCTAAGTGAGTTACTTTGTTTTCTACCTATCTAACAAAGTGAACCAACCTTGTCCCACACAAATACTTTTCGTTACATATTTAAATGAAAAAATCATATAAATAATGTCGCATAATATTTCAAGATTATCGAATAATTACTCTACATTGGTCTTGTTTGGGCTAAATGTTGAGAATTTTACTTATTTTTGTCTTTTCTGAATTTTTTTTTATTTTTTGACTAAGTTTTTTAATTTTCTAAATAGTCTCGGTGATGGCCAAATTATTATTTTTGTCCTTTTTTTTGCTAAAAAAGTAAAAAAAATAAATAAATAAATAACTTTTAAGCTAGTTGACAATCGGGGCTTAGTATTTGTTTGGTTTAAAAAAGTCTCTATGCCTTTTTTTTGAGCTTTTGTTTTTTGTATTTTTTATTTTTTAGTTTAAACTTTTATTATTTGGTTTCTCATAATGATAAAAATGTAAGAATTTTGTCTTTTTGGATTAAAGTTAAAAAACGTTTACTAAAAATAAAAAAAATTCACAAAAAATCTATTAAGTTGATTTTTTCATTTTTATCTAATTTCTTGTTTTCTGGTTAAAAATTTTTAATTTTCTAATTCTTCGTGACAAGAAATCTATGATGTACACTAATAGTACAAACACTTAACTAATAATGAAAAAAAAATCATACCAAAAAACTAAGCTAAAAGCGGCATTGTGTTTTCTTAGTAATTTTGCTAATCAAATAAATAAAATTAGTGTACTGCAATTTGAATATGAAAAACGGATAAACAAAGGGAAAGTTTAAAGGAACATGATTCTGGAAAAAACATTTTGAATTTTTCCTCAGGCTGCTTTGAGAAACAAAATAAGACTATGTTCAATCCTAAAATTATAATAATTACCTTAATTTGAATATAAAAATTTCAAAATAAAGAGTCTGAAATATGCAACCTCTCTCTCTCTCTCTCTCAAATAATGCAACAACTAGGATTTTTCTTAAGTTTTCTTTCGAGGGAGGCGGCGGCCGCGGCTATGGCCGTGCTCCCCTCCCCGATCACTCATTCTTCATTTTCTCTTTTTTTTTTTGTTTTCTTTTTTATCCAATATTTTTTTTCTTCTGCCTCTATCTTCTTCTTCCAGTTTCAGTTTTTTCTCGATAGTCTTTTTTTGTCTTTCTTTGTGCTTCGTTTTTTTTTTCTTGTTATTGGTGAACGAGGGATTACCGTCTACCGGCGATGAAGCCGTTTAGATTCGGCAAGCTTTCGTTTTCCAGTGACGAATCTTTGTGCTCTTGACACAAAAGTGGAAACGTTACTCCGCCACCATCTTCTTAGATTTGGTTTCAAATATATTTGCAGGCCATAGGATGACGCTATTTATTACGTTTTATCACACTAGGCGACCATGTCCGGTCAAGAAATGTCAACTTTGTAAAATAGAAGTAGAGGTAATGACTCTTTTGAGGAAGGTTACGGAGCAGTAGCATGTGTGCAAGATCCAATCTCGTTTTAATTTGTATGATTAAATACTTACACGATAAATTATATGTGTGGTGTTGTATTGAACATGTGTATTTATTATATATATGTGGTTAGTGAGCCTGGTAATATTTTTACGTGCGGACACATGTGTATACAAAGATTCGATAAATTTAATTCAAGAATAATTTTAAATTTTAGTAATTTTTAAAAGTGTAAAATTTTAAATTAATTTAAAATTAAAATAATAATTTCGATATAATTTGGGCACAATTACATGAATCAAATATATTGCAGAGGCTTAAGGGCATTTTGGACTCACCATTTGGGGCTAATGGCATTGAGAAGTGTGCAAAGCTTCCAAGGAAAGCCACACTTCCTTAACCGGGCACCCCTCACTCTCTCTATTTTTTTTTTGTCTTTCTCCTCTCTCTTGTTTTTTTTTTTTTTGTCTTTCTCCTCTCTCCTCTTTTTTCTTTCTCTCTCTCTCTCTCTCTCTCATGGAAACTCCATTGAAGACAAATAGAGCTTTCTCTCTCCTCCATTTTTTGAGAATTTAAACTTGAAACCTAGCCAAACCACAAGAACAAGGATTGTTCCTCACATCAAGGGCTCCGACAACAACCGAACAATTTTCAGATTTGGCGAGTTTGGGAATCACACGAGAATTCGGGTGTTCGATTTTCGACTAAACGAGGTAAGATTCTTACTCTATGTTTTTTTGTGATATATACGCTACTAATTTTATTTTATTTCATGTTTATGTCATGAGAAGTGTATTTATTTGAAACCCTTGATTTGGGTGTGTGGCATTTATTGAATTTAACTAGGGTTTGTTGAAAGATGATGATGATTAAAGCATAAAATGTGTTAAATTTGGATTTTTATCCATGGAGAATATATATTTGCATTATTCGAGAATAATGTATTTAAATGTGAAGTTAAAATTAAAGTTTAATTTGGGTTTTGAAATCAGGGGGACATGACTTTGTTTACATTTGGGGAAAATATACATGAACTAGGTTTTAGTTGAAAACCATTTTGGATTTGATTAATTGGGGATGTTCATTGAAATTGGCATTGAGTACCTAAATTGTGAAATTGAGGTACATAATGATTTTGATAATTAAATTATTGGCCATGTAGTGAATACATGGGTGGTTAGGTGAAAACCATGTGCAATGGTTGAGAGACTAATAATATTGAGATAATATGTTGTAAATATTCAAAAGGTTTTAGAATCAATGTGGGCTTCAATAGCTCCTCGGTGAAAAATCAGAAACTTACGAAAAATTGGATACACTACCCTTCTGTTAATCCCGTAAAAAAGTGCAGGAGAGCCCTACCCTTCAGTATGATTGTAAAGGATGGCAACATATGTGGTAATAAGTTATTTAATGGTATAATAATGTTTGGATTATGAAACTATGATTTTGGGTTGTTGTGAGGAAAAGTTAAACCCTTGGGTGCATTGATATAGAATTGTTCTTTGTATATCGAGCATGTTTCGTATGAGTCGTTAAAATCCTATTGAGCATCGGCTCACGTTGTTCGTGTAACCAATTTTTAGGTGTTGATGCGAAAATGCCTTAAGAGGGAATCCAAGCATGTTTTAGGGCTTTATTTTTAGATTGCTTGAAGAACTTGACTCTTTGTACATTTTTGTGAATTGTATTAAAAGATGTAATTCCATGTTAGGAGTTGATCGAATTATGTACTTATATCCTTGGAATATTGAACTCTCAACCTTTTGAATGTTGTAAGGTTTTAAAACCATAAATTTTATATTTTTGGAATGAATGGAATGTTTTTTGACTCTCGCGGAGGCCTTTGGGATCAAATTTTGATTATATTTTCATGTTAGAAGTTGATTTCAATGCTATTTTAGATTTTAGAATCCTTCCCTTTCTAAAATGTGTCGGTTGAAATTTCTTTTTAAGACAAGTAATTTTTTTAGTGAGCTCTCAGGTAAGTGACCGCTCGAGCAGTCTACTACTTGAAAGGGGGATTCTGCCAGGGGACTGCTAGAGCAGACTCGTTTGGGCCAGGTCCAAATTTTGTTTTCTTTATATAAAAGTATCTTTTTTATCTGAATTTCATTTCGGGACCTTTTTATGTCCAGGTTGAAGCTCAGAGAGTCTTCTTTTCAATAATTTAACTCTCTTTTCGAAAACGAAAAGTTTACTCTTCACGAAAAATTTGACCGAAATAAACGACGAAAAGTGTCATGTGAGCTTCGAAATTTGTTTACTGGACTTAAATTTGACAATTACTGTTTGGTGGACGCGTAAAGAACGTCTTGTTCGTCACCGGCAAAGAAGACTCGAACAACGACGACGGCCATTTTACCATCCTCTACGATTCACAACTACAAGTTGAGCACCCTGCTTTTTTCAACCAACCACTGCTGCAACGTTCCATCATCAACAACCTGATCACCGCGCTTTGTTCAATCGGCCCAACCATGATTTGTTCAAGCTTTAGAGAATCGTCGACAGAATAAGAGAAAAGCTTTGAAGTTGTTACAACACTGAAGAAGAATTGAACGAGAGATTGAGAACGAGTTGGGATAAGTTGATTTAGGGATAATATTTTCAGTATTTTTGACAAGTGAAAATGTTCTCAATGATTTTAACCACTGAAAATGTTTTCAGCATTTTTTACTAGTGAAAATGTTTTCAGTGGGCGGCGTTAGTGGAGAAGCTGTTGAGGAAGAGGTCGTAGAGGAGAGTGGAGAGGAGGGTAAAGGAGCAGTGCTTGTTGTCGAGGTGGAACGAGAGAGACTACTCGAGTGAAGAGTGAAAGATAATAGTGAAGTAAAGGTAGCTCGCGCGGCATCAAACCACTGTGAATGTTCTCAGTATTTTTTATCAGTGAGAACTGAGAATGTTCTCAATGGGCGGTCTTTTTTTTCTTTCCTTGTAATAAGAATTAAACATAAAAAAAAAAGTAACAGTAGAAAGTAAAAACCTGGAAGCATCGAATTCAACTAACAGAAGTTCAATATTCAAAAATCCTAAACCCTTTTTCTTCAGATACGCTACCACTGCCCTCTCTCTCTCTCTCCCTCCCCCCTTCTCTCATGCGCACGCACTTTGGAGAGAGAGAATGAGTTCCGATGCTCTTCAACAGCTTTTTGGCAACGAAGGTGGCGTCGGGGGTGACTTTGCTTTCTCTGAAAGACGATCAGAGATGTTGGAGGCGGCGTCGGCCCGAACTCTCTCCTCGCTGCTCTCTCCAACCAGCCGACACAAGAGTCCCACTTAGACCCAATGGAGAAGTGTTTAGATGTTGTGCAAACGAATGTTTTGGTGTCAAACTAACATATGTTTGCGAAGAGTTGATTCGGTCATTTTTTTTGGTTATTTAATTCGGGACGTCTAGTAGGGCTCTTTCGAAAATTGTTTTGTGAAAACTGTTTGATTGGAATAATGAAAGTAAATCCAATCTTCTTTTAAACTTTTCTTTTGAGTTCGATATATCATCGTATCATGTGGTTTAATCTTCGATGGGACCCTTTTTAGTAATTATCTATCCCTTGGATCCTTATTGTGGGTTTCTCGTGGGTTGTTCACGTGCCTCAGGTTTTGGGAGCGTGACAATATGAGGTTGTTTTTTTTCATTTTTTTTGTTTTATGTAATGTTGGGTTCTCCTCTTGTAAGAGTGTGTTCTCTTGTGTGAAAGTTTAATGTCCTTTCTTTGTGATGGTTGTTTCTCCTTCTTTTGTGATGACTCTTTATTCTTTTTTAGAGTTGTTTTATTTCTGCCGATGTATTCTTTTGTTCAATCTATTGTCGGTCAAAAATATATTTAGGCATAGTGCTTCTTTCTCGATCCAAAAAAAAAATATTTTCTCCAATGGCAATATCTTTACCCTATGTATTTCAAAATACTAAAATTATATGACTTACTTAAGATTTCTCCCAACAAACATTTGGCAATGATCATAATGTAGCGGGGACCTGTCCTCCACTTCCCCTTCAATGATCATAATTATGTTCTTCGTATTGGAACATAATTATACGGTAGGTGAGATATTATAAAGGTGGATATAATGGTTAAAAATTATTATATCTTACTGTATAATTATTATCTCATGCTAACTAAAAATAATATAATTAATTTTATGTTACACATAATTTTATCATATGCTATATGTATTCTGTCTTTTATACTAATACATTCCAATCCTTTCTATAATTCAACTATTTATACTATCTTTTATATTCCACTATATAATTAATGCATTCCAATCTCACCTTTAATCCCACCATTTATCCCATATTTTTATCCTACCGTATAACTAATACCATCCAATCGCATCTATAATCCCACTGTATTCAATCCCTTAAAAATTAATCCAAAAAACAAACAAGGCCTTTGTCTTCAAGGTCAAAACGGGTTGATTATTTCAGTTTGCCGAGGATGCCTAAAATCAACTGAGAAGTCTGAAAGTTACTGCTTCTTGTCAAGTTGGCTTTGCAATGGATGTTGATTATTTTGACAGCAAAAACTGGCTGATTTGGCTATCTTATTGGAACATAGATAAAAACTTAGTACTATGTATTAGCTTCTGAAACAACATTGTTTTCTCTTTTAAAGGAATTGGTAGAATGGGAGTACAAGAGCAAGGTCAATGGTAAAATGCACGCTTGTGGGCACGACGTTCATGTAGCAATGCTACTTGGGGCAGCTAAGTTGCTCCAAGACAGAAAAGATACATTAAAGGTAGATATACAATCTCATAATCATTGAAAACTTACTAAAGATTAAGAGTCTTTATTTGCTTCACATTTCATTCAAGATCCGAGTTTGCCCTTAAATCTATTTTTAAGGGCACTGTCAAGCTCGTCTCCCAACCCGGGGAAGAAGGTCATGCCGGTGCTTACCATATGCTGAACGAAAGTGCTCTACACGGAGTTCAAGCCATTTTTGGATTACATGTTGCGCCAGACTTGCCCACCGGTACCGTTAGTTCCAGACCTGGTCCGATGTTGGCTGGCTCGGGCAGGTTTATAGCAATAATTCAAGGGAAATGTGGACATGCCGCGAGCCCACATGAAACTAGGGACCCGGTTCTCGTTGCATCGTTGTCAATTATTGCACCCCAACAGATCGTTTCTCGGGAGGCAGATCCTCTCGAGGCCAGGGTAATTTTCCATAAGAGCATTCTTTCGCATAATAATCGAGTTTTTGAGCTCCATTTGTGTCCATGTAGAAGCAAAGGTTGAAGACCTAATAACAATCTTGTTTGTACAATATAAGTTATATAACAATGCTGTTTGTTTATTTCCAACTCTTTAGGTTGTCTCGGTGGGATTCATAGAGGGTGGCCACGCAGCAAATGTAATCCCTGACACACTCAGATTTGGTGGCACTTACCGGAGCATGACTTCGGAAGGAATGTCCTACCTTCAGCAAAGGATCAAAGAGGTTTTTATGGTTGTATTTGGAAACTACTTCACCAAACACTCTCAATCGTTTATTGAAGAAAAGTTTGTGGATGTAAACATTTATGTGTGTTTGTCATTTAGGTTCAAAATTTGATAATCGCATACATTGGTAACACTAGACCATTGTCTCAATCTTAGTAGTCCACTATATATCATTGACAGTTCCCTCCATAAGGTAAGAAAATTGTCCCTGTGCATAAATAACCCGTCAACCTGTTTTAACCCATCAATCTGGACCAATCTGCGCTAATCTACACGATTTATGTGGATAAGTCAGTTGGGTGAATTGAGTGAAAAAAATAATAAGGGCGAATTGATTGTAAGTTTTATTTTTCAACTCGCTATCAAAACAATTCAACCCGCCATCAAAATAATTCAACCCGCTTAGATTATATAGTAGTTATTATGTTTATACACATGACGATTCTCAACCTCATACATATATTTATAGTAATATTAATTTCTTATGATTTATAAGGAACATGTTGAACCGGCCCAATTATTGACCCAGGCTTTAACCAAATGATTGAACAAGTCAACCAGTAGCGAGACTGGATATGTATTCTTCACCATCACCTTATTAAGAGAGCAATCCTCGAAGCCCACACACCAAAGGGCTAAGTTGAGTGATTCCTTTTGTAGGGAGTCGTAGCTAACTATAGTATCACACGATTTTTTCATCTTCATTTCACATTCATTCTCGGTTCAAAACCATCTAGCTATAGGACCTCGAATCGATTATTAAGACAATTCTATTTAATTCATCTTAGGTGTAATATCGATTACTTTCTAACGCTAAAGTTTACCGTGTTTAGTATAATTTTCTTTCTAAATATTATAATAGATTTCCTTATTTTATAGAAATTAACTTTAAGAATAAACATCCAAAATCGTACAACTTTTTAACTTGTCAAATTGCCTAATCGCGGATTGAAACTGCTTAAAAATATTACTATATTGTTAGTTTTGATGATCAATGAGTTGGTAGCGAGTTAAAAAAGCTTTTACCTACAATGTTGGATTGGCTACAAAAAAAAAAAATCAATCGGTTCTTTCCCAACCCATGCACTCTTATCACATATGCTTTAGACAAATTCCAATGAATAGTTTTTGAATCATTGCAACAATTGAGCATATCATTTTATATTAGAAGAGACTAGTTTATGGGGTGTTTAGAAATACTATTGCTAGTAATTTTTAATTTTTTGCTACTAATTTTAGTTATATATTATAAATTTTTTTAAACACTTACAATTTTTACTTCAACTTATAACTACTTTTTCTTTTATTTTAGTTATAAGTTATAATTTTCACCAAATACTCACAATTTCTACTACAATTTATAACTATTTTTTTTATTTCAGTTATAAGTTACATTTTTTACTAAATATTCACAACTTCTACTACAATTTATAAGCTATTAGCATTAGTTTTGCCAAACACCGCCTATATGAGCTACTTACAAATTTACAGGTGAAAGAAATTCAAGCAGCTGTCCACTGGTGCACTGCTGTGGTGGACTTCATGGAGAAGAAACTGAGGCCTTACCCAGCAACCAATAATGACAAAGCAATGTACGAACACGCGAGGAGGATTGGATGGGCATTGGTCGGATAACCCAATGTGCACCTTATCCCGACGAGTATGGGGGCAGAGGATTTCACCTTCTATTCACAGAAGATGCCAACTTCTTTTTTCATGAGAGGGACGATGAATGAAACGATAGGATCCCATCAAAACTTGTACTCCCCCTACTATGTTGCTGATGAGGAGGTTCTTCCCCTTGGAGCCGCTTTCCATGCTGCGGTTGCAATCTCTTACTTGGATGGCCATGTTCACACTCGATAAAACCCTTGTCGTGCCTCGTGCAGACACTCAGTGTCTGGCACCGACACTCTGTTTAAGTGGTTTTAAAAGTGTGTTAGGCAACTTTTAAATGTATCTTTGCTAGAAAACTATATTTATAACGTCGGACACTTTCTTGATACTTAGAGAATGTTTTTCTTGAACTCTTCGAGCACATCACGTGTGTTGAGTCTCTTCTCGGATGGTCATTTTCAGACTCGATAGAACCCTAGACATGGAAATAATGATATTTTGTAAATGTTGTGCAAATAATGAGATTTGTAAAATGTTGTGCATATAATGGAAGGTGAGATGTAGGGAAAAGAATTCAAGGCCCAGTAAACTTTTACATAAGAAGCGTGTTGTGCTGGACACTCGATGTGTTGGAAAAAAAATAATTTAAAATTATTTTTTAATATGAATGAAAATTAGTTGAAGATAGTAATTAGATAATTACTATTTTTGAAATGTGTCCTTTGGTGGCACCTATTCAGTATGAATAAGCGCACCTCTTCGTTTCGTGACTATTTTAAATAGTCACGAGTACGTCTATACGTAAGTTGCTCCTCTTTTAGTTTTAAATATAGAATTTACATAGAGTACATTATATACATAATGTCGGAGCCCGTTAAAGAGAGTACACAACATTGGTCTGTTTGCCAAGCACGCAAATAGTAGTGCTTCTTTTGCATGCGAGAGACTAAGCAATCTTGAGAGGCAAACGTCCAAACCCATAAGCACTACTGCGAGGAGCGAATATGCTTTAAGAACAGAGTGTGTTACACTTGCCTTAGTTTACTTTCTGTCTATTCCGAATCTACAGTTCTGTGAGTTAAATTTTAATTTTATTATTTTCATATTATGTTTTATTCTCAGATATAACAAACTGTTTTTATATCAGTTTATTTTTACAATTTTAAATTCTTGCAACACAATACTCTTCAAATACTTGTAAAAGCATGTTTGATAGTTCTTAAAATTTGTTTTGGCTAAACAATTAAATTTATAGTAGTAAATACTTTTTTAATATTTTATAAATAAAATACTTCGACGATACTTCTTGAATGTCCCCTCTTCCTGAACATGCCGTGTGTGTTGAATCTTATAAAAGCAATTTATGCATGCTCAAGAGTCAAAAAAGTCAGCATGCTTAAATGCATTATAAATTCGACATAAGATTTAACAAAAAGGTATATCAAATGTAATATAACTCTTCAAAAAAAGGAAAAAAAATCTCCATGCAGGAAACTATTATTAAAATACGCTAAAAAGATTTAAAAAGTAAATTTTTATTAAAAAGTTCTATTCTCTCATCCTATTTATATAAAATTATTTGCAAGATTTTTAATTTAAATATTCAATATGTATAATTAATTTCAGTCAAAATTTTGCTTTATTATTAATTGTCGATTATATATTGTGAAAAGTGATGCCAATTTTTTCCTTTAAGTGCCAAGTTTATTTTGAAGACTTCTAGTTCGAAAAATTACTAATTGAGATTTTTTACTTCTAAAGTCTTAAGCACTTATCTTTTGATATTAATCTTAATTATGATTGTTATAGTTAAATACAATCTTTGGGCTTTTACATCTTTAAAATTTCTAATAATTTGAATTTGACAAAAATCACTAAGTGTAATATGAATTTATTCTTTTAATCATTTCTAAAACTGTTTTAAAATTAGAAGATAAAATAAATATACTTTAAATTGTGATTTAGATTTTTTATTGTTTAAAAAAAATCTCTGTGTGCACAGTATGGTTAACTACTAATTTAAATAAGTATGAAAAAATATTTATTTATTTCCTATCTGGTTTGGTTAACATAACATAAGAGGGGGGGAAAGTTCTGATAATTTTACCAAACTAACTTAATGCATACCGATATTATTTTATTTTTTTATTTATTATTAGATTGTTAATTTGAGTAATGTATAATATATGTTGTTAGAATATTAGATTGATT
>JAULJZ010115312.1:0-11401 GCA_032270985.1 Heliamphora pulchella
ATACGTTGAAAATTTGATAACTCCTCCCCTCTCTTTAGAAGCATTCTAAAACTTGGCAATAGGGCTCATTAGCTATTTAGAAGCATCCTCATAATTTGCTTATTTGTTTATTTAATTATTTTTTTATTTTTAATTTATTTAGTTATCCAAACAACGTGACTTATTTTTTAATTTATAAGTTAATAAATAAATAAGCAAAATTATCCAAACGGGGCCAAAATTTTTCATATTAATACACTTTCTACGTATATCTAATACAACTTTTACTCATTATTTATCATCCAATAGGCAGTGATTATGATTAGCATAATCTTTTAAAAAATCAAATGGTAAGCATAAAATTAATTTTTTTTTAAGAAAATGGCTTTTTTATGGCCCAAATAGGGCCTTAAGTGACTTGTTTTTGTCTTATTTATTTTTTATTTTAAAATTAATAACTTTTATTTTTAAATTTTTCATTCCGAAAGAAATTTTTAAAAATAGATTTAATATTAAAAGAAAAAAGAAAAAATCGTACAAAAAGAGCTAAACAAACACGCGCTTGGAATAACTTTGGGGTAGCATTGACTAGACGGTGACTTTGGTAGATGTCTCTGTCTGTCGCTTTCGGGTTTGAGTACACCAGCAAGGTTCGTGATTACGTGTCAATTTTGGAATAAATTAATAATAATATTAATAATAATAAAAAAATACGAACGACTGGCCAGGGTAACGTATAATAACGGACTCTTAATACCTATTAGTACTAAAAATTTAATTTCTTAATATTATTATTTATCGTTCAATAAATGACAATTAATAAGACCAAAATGATGATGATGATGATACCCATGTTTATGTTTGGGTATGAGATTTGAGATTTAACTCTTAACATTAAGAGTTTTAACTATTAGTACAAAAAATTTAATCTCATAATATTATTATTAATAGTTCAATAAATAATGATTAATAAAATTAAAATGATGATGATGATGATGATGATACCCATGTTTATGTTTGGATATGAGATTTGAGATGTAACTATTTTAATTATAATTTTATATATAATTTTGTTTGGCAATTATTTGGATGGGTTTACTTTTCAAACTAATTGAAGAGCTTATATGGGGATGTATCTTAAAAGAGAGAGAGAGATATATGAGTTGATTAATTCTAAACTTATTTTAATAATTTTTATATATAAAATTTTTTAATTTAATTAGAATTATGTCAAATTAAATAATGTATTATTTTATTTTACTCTTAACCAAATACCATTCGGTATAAAAAAAATATTATATTAATAAATTAATCTATAATATTTTAATCACTAATAATTTGAATACAAAAATTGTTCTTTACTCAAACAAGTCCTAAAAGCTTAAGAATTTGATTTCTCGGCAGTTCAGTAATGGATTAAGGCAATGTTTGTGTTAAATTACAAAAAAATTATTTATCTTTTGGTCTTTTAAATTTTTTTTATATTTTGACTAAAAAAATTTATTTTTTTGAATCGTTTTGATGAAATTAACTAAAACATAAATTTTTATGATGAAAATAAAAAATATTCACTAAAGACAAAAAGAAATAATATTAAATTTAGTTTATTGACTTATTTTGACTTATTTTTATTTTTAATTTTTTTTATTTTTTATCAAGAATTTTATTTCTCAAGCTCATCTAATAAAGAAGAGTTAAAAAGTACAATAATTTAATGAAAAATAAAAATAAACTAAACAAAATAAACAAATAAACAATTAACCAAGGAGAGCCTAATTGTGGGCACAAGATAGACTTATCATGATAATAAGAGTTATTTATTTTATTATTTTAATTTTATAAAAGTCCTATCTAAAAAAATAAATTGAACATATATTCTTAAGTATTTAAATAAATTATATTTATATTAAAAATTAATAGTGTTTGAAACTTTATTGTTTATTTTTTTAATTCAAATATAATTTATTCATATACTTAATAATATTTAATCACCTTACTTTTTATAAAAATGTTTTAAATACTAAAAACTAGCATGCCTAGCACGGGATCTTAATTATAAAAAAGTCGTAAGATATATTTGTAATTTTATTTGTTTGAAAATTTGTATGAATAATCATTTAAAAAATGTGGGTCATCTAATTATTCTAACTATAAAAAAAATACAAATACTTGTTTTTTTACTAATTTTTTTTATGCATCGCACTACAATAGTTAACTTTAAAATATTAACTAAACTAGCGTTAATTATATATTAATCAAAAAAAGATTTGCAAGAAAATTTGAAAATAATATTATTTTATAAGTTATGTTAACTTTTTAAAAAGTTAAATAATTCTAAAACCTATAGAATGTGATGATCAATAGGATACATAAAAATTATATTAATTTCAAAAAATAATTAATTGGAAAGGTAAGCTAGTTCTGAATTTTTTAAAATATCTTCGACTTTACAATTCAATAAATTTAAAATAATAGAATGAATTAGTTAATAAAATATTCTTAATTTTTTAAAAATTTAAAATGATTAGTATTCAATATAATATTTTTTGAGTTGAGTTTTTTTTTTTGCTTTTAAATTATTGATATATTCTTAAATTAATTTATATTATATTTACATGCCTAAAATAGTTCATCTATACATAAATTAAAACTAATATCATATTCAACTGATTCAGATGTTGGTATACGTGAACTCAATTTATAATTAGAGTTAAAAAAACATAAAATATTTTTAAAAAGAAAATTTTAACATAATTAAATTATTATATTTTAAAACAATTAATGGTATCTAAAAAGAAAAAATAACAACATCTATTATTTTGCCAGACACATATTGTCAAACTTATAAACAATATGTGTCATGTTTAATTGGAAGAAATTTATAAAATCAGGAAACTATCATTTATTAATTTATTAACATGTATTTTTTATTATAATATTAAAATTTTAATTTATTTATAATAATATTATATAAAGTATTAAACACTTCATTTGGTATGAACCAAGTCGGCTCAAGATTTATGTAAATATTATAAAATTTTGTAACTGTCACAATTTACAAGTTTTTAAAAACTTTGCACTCTTTCTCTTTTGAATGTTTCTCTATTTAAACTTCTAAAACTCTAATTCAATTGTGTAACTTTTTTTCTTCTCAAGATTAACATCTCTCTCCCCTTATATCTTATTCACTATTATTTTTGTAAACAATTAACGATTGCACACGTCGCGTGTGCCACAAAATGGCCTTTATAATAAGAATTTAAAGATTTAAGTTTTTTACTTGTTTTTGTTTTTGCTAATTTATTTTATTTTTTAACTAAATTTTTTATATTTTTTTAAATCATCTCGACGATATGAACCAAAAAGTAAAAAAAATTTATCAAAAGATGAATTTTTTTTAATAAAGACGAAAATAAGTAACATAAAATGTGAATTATTTTAGTTTATTTTTGTTATGAAATTTTTTATATTTTGATCAAAATAATTTACTTTTTTAGATCATCTCGATGAGAAGGGTCAAAAATATGGAATAATTAAATTACATAATAAATTAAATTTATTAAAAAAATAAACAAAATAAACAATTATCACTAAACGCGGCCATTTATCCGAGTCAACTCCATTAGACGGAGGTGGTTTCTTAGGAACTAACATTTGACTATGCCCAATTATTTATGAAATTATAATGAGTGGGAAAGTTGACATCTGATAAATCATAAAGTAGTGTTTGGTTTAATAAAATAATTTTATGCACAGAACTTACTTGGCCTAAATTTGGAAGTTTTTACTTATTTTCATTTTTGTTTTTTTTTTCAAACTTTTTGGCAAACTCTTTTTATTATTTTGGATCAGGGAGAAATCAAAAAAATAAAAAATTAACTAAAAATAAAAAAAAATCACTAAATATTAAAATAAGCACTAAGCAATTATTCCAAATGGGCCCACAATTGAAAAAAGTTTAGAATGAAATAAGTTAGGAACCATGATTTCTACTAGGGTATTTGATTGTGTATAAGAATTAATTAAGTGTTTGTTTGTTATTTTGAATATGATAGAAAGGGTCAGTAATATTGAACTTCTACATATTTTTTAATATATTAAGAAATTGTGGGTAAAATTATATATATGAGAAATTTAGTTCATGTTTCGTACATAGAATGTAATAAAGAATGTGATAAGAGTTGTAGAATTATTTTTTATAATTAAATAAATACGAAAGATAATTCGAAATTTAATACTAATAATACCAATAGAACCTGTTATTATTAATAACATAAATAATATATTAACAATCTATCATTTATCGGACTATTAGTCCAAATCCCGCAATATAAATGTGAGACTTATAATACCAAAGGGATAAAAAAAATTAGTCGGTTAGCCTTGTCTATTAATTTAATCCTCACTCTATTAATCTCCTAAAACAAACAAGGCTTTAGTGTCTTATAATATCACTAATTTTGCACTAAAATTTAGAGAGTACACAAATCACTTTAGAGATTTCTTCTTTTAAAATAATTTAAAGGCCCCCATTGGCAACTTTGATTTTTTTGGTTAAAAATGCTAAAAAATTAAGGTTGCCTGTTTGACAAGAAAGCAAAAAAGTAAAGAAATAAAAAAATCAAATCAAAATACAAACTCCTAGAATATTCTATTCAAACTCTTACCATTTTTAAAATACAATAATATTTCTTATTCATAACTTATTTACTACCGACCACTACCAACTATATATAATTGTTAATATTAAATACATAGAAAGGTAAAACTGTGCAGGTTGAATAAAAAGCCAAAAAGTTAGTTTTTTACCTAAACAACTAATTTCAAGAAAATTATTTTAAAAACTAAATTACCAAACAACTTACTTTGAATTAAATTTAGCTTTTTAACTAAAATTACAAAAAAATAAAAAAAAATTAACTTTTAAAATAGTTGCCAATCGAGGTCTAAATGTGACACAACAAAGGTAAAGTTGTTGACATGGAGTCGAGTGCAAAAATAACTAAATTATTGAGAGATGCAGAAATTTGTCATATTTTTAAAAAATTTCATATCATTTGTAGTTGGTTGAATTTGATATATTATGGTGGCTGTATTTCAATACAATTTGATATTACTCTTTTATGGTACCAAATATGGCCTTATACATAATACTATTGCAATATGTAATGAGTTTGACATAACTCGTGATTCATGCATATAAATCGTGTACACAAAAATGATACTCAATTTAGGCATATTATAGTATTATTATAAATAATAAAAAAATAACTTTACAAACTCTCATTTGGTTAAAAAAAGACTATACAAATATTTTTACACAAAAAATTAATAGGAGATGGTCCCATGTAGGCTCCCATGTAGTTCCGTCCCTAATGATATTTTATCTGTTTATATCAATTAATTAGAGAAGAGGTTGCTCAAACACAACCTACATGGCTACATGTCATGATGCCAATGCCAAGAAAAGCACTATTTCAATAATAATAATAATGGATGGTGTTTAATCTTGGAATGATTTTTCGATGAAAGATATTCTTCACCTGAGAACACACAAAGCAGGTTAAAAGGGACATCGGAGTATTTTCGATGAATCCCTCTCCAACGATCAAGTTAATTCTTTCAGATAAAATAAAAAGTAAGAAAAATTAGAGAGAGAAAGATAAATAGTGCATTATGTTAAAATATACCTGAATCGCTGTAATTGGTTTATTATTCGAACCTTTTGGATATGTGGTGTGGTTTCTTATACCAAACGATTATAGTAGTACTACATAAGTAAAGTTTCTTAGTCTCAAGTCGTTATGCGTGTTTGTCACGCGCTACATTAGTATTGATCAAGATATTATCCTGATCGAGTGAGATTTCAAGAAGGAGGGACGATCACACTTATTCGGGGAATTGATCATCTTAATGACTGACTAACACACACGTCGGCTCACAATTTTGATCAGAGATGCTTCAACCCCGTAGAATGACTAAAATATCCTTGTTATCCATCAATAATAATAATAATAATAATAATCCCGATTAAAAGGCAGCTAGTTAAATAAATTATGTTAAATTCACTGAATCTCAACATGTATTAGAATTATTAATAAATTAAAGGCGGCTGGTTCGGTCAAGAAGTGATGGGACCTGCACTATAATAAGCCTGTTGTTAATTTGCTTCCATAATAATTATAGATTCTTTTTAAATATGATTATTTCTTACGTTCTATTTTTTCTGGGAATGAATTTAAACAATAAATTCAAAATAAAATAATAAGATAAAAAGATAAAAAAAAGAAGTTATAATAAGCCAATAAGGTTCTGTTTGAAATTTTTAAAAATCCATTTTGTAAAAAATTAGTTTTTTATTAAAAAAAAAAAGAGATTGTTTGGATAATAACTTTTAACATTATTTGGGATAGATTTATTTTTAAAAAAATTGTTAAATTAATTAATATGCACTTATTTTTTACTTTTAAATTGTTATATTTAAGATGGGTTTTTTTTGCCTGTTTTTACTTTTTAAAATAATTTTTGTTAAGAAAAATAAAAATAATGATAATGATAATAAATTTTTAAATATATCAAATAGGATAATTTAAATTTTGACTTTTCTACTAAAAAGTCATTAAGTTTTTAAAAAATCCAAAGAAAATTTAAATATTGATAAAAAAAAATAGAGTTGTTTCCGTGCACAAGAGATCAACAAAAGCCTACGCGACAGTGAAATGAAATTCAACTTTGCAACTTGCTCAGGGATGACAATAGGGCAGATAGAGATGTGATGTTACATTCCTATTTTGTATTTTATTGAGATAGGAATGGAGAAAGAGAAATTCATACTGTTTCATTCCTATTTTGTATTTTACTATTAAAATTGGTGTAACGATTTAAATAAAATATTAACTTAATTAATTTGAATAAGAAATCTAACAATGCGTTTTAAAATTCTTAAGTCAAGTTATTAGTAATAGCACGTAAGTTTTTTTATACATTAGATTTAATTTTTATCTCTAACCGATGTGGAATAAATTATCACAATATTTTCAATTAAAATACGCGGCGCTCTTGTCGCGTGACTCAGTTCTTCCCTGATTGAGATATGAATAGCAGCCCATTAACAGACATAGAGCAATCTATAACCGTGTATAAGGTATACAGATCAGGACCTCTATTCTTCTCTGGAGTTTCTACTCCTTTATTAATACTACCACGAAATTCTACATGAGAACCAGGATTGATTCTGATACTATTTGTAACGACTTAAGTTGACTATTGACCCAATAATTTGAATAAAAAATCTAATAACGCAATTCAAAATTTTTAAGTTAGGTTATTATTATTAATAGCCCACAAATTAATTTATTTATATACTAGACTTGATTTCTGTTTTCAACCGATGTGGGCTAAGCTATTATAATAGGAATGTGAAAAAAAAAAATTGGAAAAATGAATAACAAAGCAAGGGCGAAATTGTTATATCAACGATAGTTTGTAAACTTGCTCGTTTGGTATTTTGGATAAAATTTGATAAGATAAGAAGGATAAATAATATTGTAGGTCCCACATATTTTTTTGAATATCAAGAAATTATGAAATGAATTATGTGTACAGTGAAAAATTGGTTCATGTTTGGTTAGGATACGATAAAGAGTGAGATAAAATTTATAAAGTTATTTCTAACTGTTAGATAAGGAGAAAAAATTATTTGAAACCTGGTACTACTAATAATACCAAGGGAGCTTGGTATTATTAACACTATAAATGAGATATTAATAATTTGGTATTTATCGAATTATTAGTCTTAATTCTGTAATATAAATGCAAGATTAATAATTTGATGAGATAAAAACTAAATACGTGGGGTCATATATTTTGTAGTTCAATTCGACCCTCCCAATTCACCAACCCAAACATGCTCTAAAGATTAATACTAATAAGAGTTAGTAATAGTATAGCAAGTAAGAAATCAATAATCAATGAATAACTAAAGTTTAAAATATAAAAATAATAAAATTTAATTATAATATTCATATATTTTAATCTTGTTATAATTTTAAAAATAAGTTTTTATTTAGGTATTTATATATATATATATATACATATATTTATTTTTATATAATTAAAAACAGAACAAAAAAATCGAATATTATTTCCACCTCATAGGTTACGGGAGCAACAGAATTATAAATAATATAACGAAAACATACGACAGCAAAACAGAATAAAAGAAATGGAAGTTCGTATAAATTAATAATAAATTAACAAATCATGCGTGCACGTGTTGGTATTATTAAAGTAATATTCCTAGGGTTCCGGTCCAATGCGCAGTTTTTTCTAATTTGCAATATTCTTATAGAATCTTTTTGGTTAAAAAAAATATTCAGATTGCTTTTTCTTTTTACGAGGCATAAGAATACACCCGTCGGTTTGGGCTATCATTTAAGCCGAACTTTTGAAAAGAAAAAATTAATTTTTAAACTGCATTATTTGATTTTTTTTAAAAAAATAATTAATTTTTTTATTTTTAATTCAAAAAAAAGTTAATATATATATCAAATATTTTAATTTTTTCAAACAAAATTACTATAATACCATTTCACAAAAAGTCAATTTTACTCACAAAAATTTTAAAAAAAATCATACCAATATCTCAAATACTACAACTTTAAAGTTAAAAGTAATAGCATTTTAGACATTTTAATAAAAAATAAAAAAATTACTAAAAAATTATTCCAAACAATTTAACATTTTTTATTCTTCTTTTTTTAAAAAAAATTAAAACTCTTAAAAGGCAAATTTTTTAAATATCCCAAGCAAGCACTAATATGTTCCAAGCTCCATAACAATAATTTATTTATATAGTAAAAGTGATGATGGTTTTTAATTCATAAAAAAGTGTGTTTATTTGTCAACTATCAAGAAATTAATAAAATATTATTACCGTTATATATATATATATATATATATTAAAATTAGTTAAATTTTAAAATATTAATAATAGCAGTGATAAGAATTAGTGGAGTAGCACTTGTTTACTTGGTGGAAGCGTGATCAAGAATTCTAATGCATTAAAATCAGTATACATGAAGTTAGATGCATGTTGTACCAATAAAGGGATGTGCTTTTAATGAATTAGGTTTCATTATTGAAGATATTTTTATGATTTCATTTATTATGATTTTGATTGACAATTAGTTTAAAAGTTGTCTTGTTTCTTTTAGTTTTTTTTTTAAAGATTTTTTGTTTAAAATTTTTTTTAAAAAATCACTTTTTTGGCTTTTCATTATAATTAATTGATTTTTTTTTACATTTTATCACATTTACTTTTTTTTAAGTAAAAAAATGTACCAAAAAAAAGGGATAGGCCAAACACACGCTAAGTTCTTTTGCTTTTTATGTTTTTAGTCAAAAATTTAAATTTATTTTAAAATAGGTTATTTAGTAACTTATCTTTTAAGCTAGCTTTTTTTAAAATTAATTATTTGAGAAAAAAAATATTTTGTTATTTTTTGTGCAAATTAGACAATTTTACCTTTTTATATATATGCTATTAACAATTATATGTAGTTGGTAGTGATAGTAAATACATTATGAATTAAAAATATTATTGTATTTTAAAAGTTGTTGAAGCTTGAATAATATATTTTAACGGTTAGTGCTTTGATTTGATTTTTTAGCTTTTTAATTTTTTTGCTAAACGAATTATGTTACTTTTTTTGCTTTTTTAGCTAAAAAATAAAAAAATTAGAATTTCCAAAACGAGCCCTATATAGACTTTTTGAATACTTTGTTATCTATTTTAAAAATAAAATTAACCAATTGTAGCTTTATGATTGGATAATATTTATTTAAAATTTTTTAAATTATGCTTACTATTTTTTTGCAGGTAAATATTATCCAATCATGGAGTTACATATATCAATTTGACTTTATCATTTATAAAAAAAAAAAAACAAATTTAGCAAATTTTATATAAAAAATAAATTTAATTATAAAAATATATTCGAAAACTAAACTCGTTCGGGACACAACGCACCCGCTTCCTTTGTATATAAGCTCCATTATAGGCAAGTGGTGCTCAAGGAAGTAACTATGGATGATGCCCAATTCTGGAGGGGAAGTTGATATATGAGGATGAGCCAATTGATTTTCGTTTGGAATAATTGTTTATTTATTTATTTTATTTAAATTTTTTTATTATTTAGTTGAATTATTATATTTTTTTATTCTTCTTATCAAGACAAATTAAAAAAGTAATTTTTTAATCAAAATATAAAAAAATAAAAAAGATAAAAATAAGTCAAAAAGTCAAATTTTATGTTGCTTATTTTCGCTTTTAGTGAATTTTTTTTATTTTTTAATTAAATTTTTTTATTTTTTCAGTTTATCTCATCGAAATCCTTCGAAAAAGTAACTTTTAATCAAAATATGAAAAAAAATAAAAATAAGCAAAAATTATAAAAAAATTAGCCCAAACAGGGTCTCGTTCTCGTCAAATCATCTTTTGACTTTTTCTTTTTTACCAATTACTAATATAATGTTTAGTTTGTTCGATATTAAATGTGTGAGCCAGGTCGATTAGGGTATAGTGTTGTTTAAGGAAGTAGTTGTTTGTCCCAATTCTCATGGGAGGGGAAGTTGACATGATGAGACTTGGTTTCTTAAACAAGTTTCTTACGTACTCACATTTTTTTTTTTTATGGAAAAACATTTTTAAAAAAATAAATTTTAATTTGAAAAACATTTATCCTGTGTTTGGTTATCACTTTCTCAAAATAATGCTACTAGTGATGGTGTTAGTAACCAAGGTAGTATTCATATGGAAGGTGGTGATGCTGGTTAGCGACGATATTGATAGGATTGGTGAGGTATAGAGATAAAATATGATATTTGATATTGTTAAAATTAGTAGCTTATAGATTATAATTTATAGTAAAAGTTATAAGTGTTTGACAAAAATTGTAATTTATTGGTGAAGTAAAAGAAAAAGTAATTTTAATTTATAGCAAAAATTTTATGTGTTTAAAATAAATTGTAATTAAAATTAACAGTAGAAAACTAAAAATTGTAGCGAAAAGCTTTGCCAAACACCTCCAAACTAAAATTTTAAAATTTTGATATAGTTTTAAAAAGGGTAAATTACACTTACATCTTCTGTATTTAAGAGTAATAACACTGGCACCCCCTCTATTCTCTGAAATATTACTGCCCTCTCTTACATTTTTATTTTTGTAACACTTAAACCCTAAAGCTAACTTCCGCTAACGGAAACACTGTTTCAACAGTGTTTTTATTTTATTTTTTATTTTTTTTTATTTTTTGTTGTTTAATTACAAAATCTTGTTTAAACTTTTCTAATTAAAAAATAAAAAATTTCTAAATACAAAATAAGTAACATAAAATTTAATTTATTAATTTATTTTTATTT
>JAULJZ010115323.1:0-11401 GCA_032270985.1 Heliamphora pulchella
AAAATATTTTAAATAAAATAATGTGGGCTTATTTATTGAATAGATAAAAAATAAGATAATCTCAATACTTGATAATCTCGAAACATTATTTGATATTGTTTACGTAGTGTTCTCATTAAATGACATAGTAAAAAATACTTTGAATAAAATAATAAAAAATCTATGTACCAAGAAAAAATACCTAAATTTTTTTTTTATATTGAAAATAATCTGTAGGGTGTAGATATATATTTAAAAAGATGTGAGATACACACCAAGTGAATCTTAACTAGCTACTTTAAATTCTGAATAGTTTTTTAGGTATCTTTTTAGGGCATAGTGTTGTTGTTATGTGATATTATTTATATGATATTTTTATCTAATAACATTATAAAAAATATTTTAAATAAAATAATATAAACTCACTCTTGTTAAGTAAATAAAAAAACAAAAACAACAAATTAATTAATATATATTAATTATTATTATTTATCGAAAACACGTCATTGTTTTTATGGTACTCGAGGGATACTAGATTGCCGGAAGTGAAAAGTGGACTGTCTTGACGTTTCGTTTTGGTCGAGTGCTTCACAATATAAATAGGGTTGCTTATTGGCAGGTTCGCATTTATGAACATGCCGACCTTGTTTTTGTGAGGACCACCGGATTCAAACCCATCAAAAAAACAAAAACAAAATCAAAATCAAAGCTCAAATGTTGGTGAACACTGAACAGTGAACTTGACTATAATACGTGCCTTGTAGGATACTTCTACTTAAACTTTTTTTTTTTTTTTCTCTTTTCATTAGAACGAACCAGAAAAATAAATTTTTTATTAAAATATAAAAATAAGTTAAAATAAATTAATAAATAAATAAACTAAATTTTATAGAGCTTATTTTTATTTTTAATAAATTTTTTTTCATTTTTTGATTATTTATTTATTTTTTTAGTTCATCATGTCGAGACGTTTGAAAAAAATAAAGAATTCTAGATTAAAAATGAAAAAAAAATTCAAATAAATAAAAATAAACAAAATTAATGGAATTTAACGCAAACAGAGCCATAATTAAGTCGAGAAATGTAACTTTACTGTTTATTTATTTATTTCTTGTAGTTTTTTAGTATATTTTTAAAATTTTTCTTAAATGAGTATATTTTTAAAATTTTTCTCATCACAACAGTGGTGGCTCCAAAATTTTTTATTGTTAGGATCATTTAAAAATTTAAATTATATTTATTCTATGATAATAGCTTTTACAGTAATTAATAATTAATTATCTATTATCAATATAGTATAAATTAAATTACACGTAACAATAAATAAATGAAATACACTTTTACTATAATCATGTTGTTGTACAATTGTATTCGGCGACATTTAATGTTTTAAAATCGGTACACAATAGTTTAGTTGTCAATATTATCAAAAATATTAATTCTAATATGTGTGATCAAGTAATTATTGAATTAAACCACACAAAAAACTAACTTGATGTTGAACTCTATTAAACGGTTGTTAAATTTTTTAAGTTGAATAATTATGATTGTAAACAATAGTGATCAATACGGTAGTGGTATAATTTAATTTATAATTTGTGAAATTTGTGTTATAATTTTTCAAGAACTACGAATGTGCCATTCATGTTCATAATAAAAATACTAAAAAAAATAATCCGATGTAACACGTTGAACATAATTGTAGTATTTTATATCATTATGAGGTTTATTATATTTTTTAAATAGGATCAATTATACATCAACTAAAAAATTACTATAATAATAATAACAATTAAAAACAATTCTTTCACGGAGTCAATTGACCCCACAACTCTCTACATAGCGTCGCCCAAAGTGGCTAGGAATTTGAAAAATTTGAACTAAAAAATAAAAAAAAGTATAAAAAAACACAAAAAATTAAGCTAAAAAGCAAAAAACTCTGATGGCATTTTAGTGAATTTTTTAAAATATCTTAAACGAAATATTTTTTGATTTTCTTATCACACGTATCAGAAAAATAAAAACTTTGATTAAGAAAAATAAAAAATAATTCAAATAAGACAAAATTCATCTTTAGTAAAATGGCTCACGGTTATATTCCCTTTAATTTTTATTTCAAAACTTTATAGTTTCTCTCGCATCCCTCTCCTTCTCATATGTAATAAATAATTTTGAAACCCTAATTCAAAGTTTGATATTTAATTTGGCTTACTTATCTTTTCTATTATGATTCACTCTTATAATAAATTGAGTATTGCACATGCACAGCATGTATCGAAAAATTAAGCATGTATATATACTAGTACTCGTGTCATACGATTACGCGATACATGCGTAATTTTTCATTTATTATAAGAAAAAAGTTGATTTTTTTTTTAATTTTGATTCATTTTTTTTGCAATTAATTAAAATTTACGTATGCATAACATTTTTGACAAAAATTCGTATACAAAAATATACACACACAAACACACAAATATATATTACTATTATAAAAACCAAGAACAATGAAACCAACTCAATTTCTTTTTTCTCTAGAAAATACTCACGAATCATAGCTACTCTTATGAAAATGGTTCTCAACCCCTGACAACAAATTCGTAAAAATAATGGTAGTTATCATTTTACTAATTCAACAATTCTTCATTTGCTTATCCTATTTTACGCACATTTTCTACACGTATACCGTGTACGTTCATCCTCTAGTATATAAATGGTTAGGCTATTCTTAAAATATAATGAGGATAAAAAATACGTACTAATATCAAATCACTTTCACAAATATTAATACATTTTATATGTATTGAAATTTTTAGGTACAAATCTCCTAAAAATTAAGATCAATTGATTTGGACAACCAAACAGAAACTCACGTACGCTTTAATTCACAATAGCAAAATAAAGAATAGGAACAAGAACATAAGAAAATACGTGATCCGACTGACTGCCTACCTCCACGGGAGAGAAGAATCAATCTACTATACTCTTTAAATACGGATTACAAGATTCACTCTCTACCTCATAATATATATGTGGCCTCAAACTTAGCATCTCACCGTCTTTCTACACTTTCTGATATCTAAAACTGAGTCTCATACTGTGTATTAGATGTTCTCTCATATCTTTTATAACTCTCACGAACACCTTAATTTATACTAGTAGATAGTTTCTAATTCTGGTAGAAGAATAAACCCTTAACAGAAAAGTAGCGATTTAGATAATTTTTTCCCACCAAGACTAACAATAAAGAAAATCAAAAAATTAGTAGCACAATTAAGAACGTGCCAAAACAGGAAGTACTAAAATAATTAGCAGTCGGACGCCTGTCCGAACAAGAATATCTCAAAATTCTAGACATGAAACCTAATAATATGAATATTAATACTGGTCGTGTTTGCCATTACTGAAATTAATAGTTTATAAGTTATAACTTGTAACAAAATATAAGAAACAGTAGTTATAAGTTGTAACAGAAGTTATGAGTGTTTGAAAAAATTTATAACTTACATTTAAAATTAGTAATAAAAAGATAAAAATTATCAGCAGTAGCTTTACCAAATACCACCACTATTTCTCTCTCTTATTGACAATCCTAAAAATTGCTATTAGCATCTCTCTCCCTCTCTCTCCCTCTCCATCTATTTATCTATCTTCTATCTATCTATCTAGTCTTAACCCAAGTAGACTCTGCTTGACCTCCAAGGAAAGATGGGGAGAGAGACAGAGGGAGAGAAGAGGACTAAGAGAGATGACTGTTGTTGTCTGTGTCACATGCGTGCATGTTTGTGCATGGTAGAGCTAGCCATGCTTTTGAGACCATGGAACAGTGTTCTTGGGAGGGGACAGAGATTTCATTGCACCTTTTGAAAGGAAGCTATGTATAAGGATGGTACCACAATATGTATAGATAATGGTCCAACCACCCCACCATTTTCATAATCTCAGGATGCATAGGCCTGGGCTCTCCACTCAGTGGCAAATTTAGAAATTCAATTAAGTGAGGGCATAGTATTAAGTACACTGAGATTTTTCTTCACAACCAACCAATCACTTTTTTACTAAGTACACCCACACACAAGCACACATATATATATATATATAAGTCTTTATGCATATTCTATGAGTATTTCATGCCTATGATAGTTGAGCTAAAAGAATATGAGTGGCTTTAGTAACTTTTGAAAATGAGAAGTTCATTCTTTCGTTATGGATCTAATGGAAAAAGTATTATTTTGTGACATATAAATACAATAATGGATGAAAAATACAAAAATATAAGGATACTAAATGTATTTTTTTATATTTTTAGCGCACAAATACAATAAGTGGAAAACAATACCAAAACATAGAAGTACTAAGTTTTTTTAATTACATTTTTAGGGGATCACATGTATGACTTTAAAAATTGGCCGTTACCGTTACGTAACGCTGTAACGTATAGGTTTCGGTGCCATCTGATACTCGTTACGACCGATTTAGCAACGTGATAAAAAATCACATGCATAAAGGCTATTACGACGCTGTACGTAAAGATCCGTTATGGTACTGCTATGGCCGTTATTACAGCCACTACAGTAGCTCTTTTAGACCGTGAATCAATTAACATAATTTTTTACCACAATTTTTTCCACTCTTTTCACACACAAAAAAATTCATAACAGCAAAAAATCTCGTACTTTCTTGGGTGACACTTGATTTGCGAAATTTACATAGTTTTTGGTATTTTTTAACTTTCAAAAATACAAAAATATCTATTTATTGTTGTTGAAAAATTTTCAAGATTTATGCAAAATAAGATTAACATCTTAATTTAGATCTTGTTTGTTTAATGTTAGATTCATATATGTTTAATGTTGTATTATTTTATAATTATTTTTTAAAAATAGACTTTTTTATAAATTACTTTTTCAAGGTCTATGCAAACTTCTAAACTAAGTTTTAGATTTCGATTGTTCTAAATAAGATTCGTATATTGAATGTTTAATTATTATTTTATTATTCCTAAAATAGTCAAAAATTCTCATTTAAAAAAAAATTATTCTACATCTATGCAAAGTTTAGAATTTTTAGCTCTTGGTGTTTTTAGGTTAAATTCATAAATTAAATATTGCATTAGTTTTTATTATTATGATTTAAGAATTCAAAAAAATAATTTTTAAAATATTTGTTCATAATCGTTATAACTAAGCCTAAAATCTTTAGATTTTGGTTGTTTGACGTTAATTAAACTTATACATTTAATGATATATTATTTTTTAAAAAATATTTTAAAATTATTATAAAAATTAAGACATATGTTGGATTATATTTAGAAAGTGTATAAAATTTACCAAAACTATTTTAAACTCTAATAAATATAATTTTAAACTCTAATAAATATATTTAGAAAGTGTATAAAATTAAGACATATGTTGGATTATATCTGCCAAATTCTAGTGAGTTGTGGAAAAAAAAAAATCCCAGTACCAGTTACCGTTACCGTTACGCTACGGCCGTTATATCCTAAAAATGTGTCACCACCACCGTTACCGTTATGGCAACCAACACGTTATTTAAAACTATGATCACAAACCCCCACTGGTCCTTAGCTTCCTCCACCTCCGTATGAGCTTTAATATGTATATACGACTATGTTTAGATGATAGAAGTTTTGATAAGTACGAAAATGCGATTTTTAATTCATAATTACAGTGTTTGGAATGTCGAGGAATAGAAAAAATGATCCTTAATTAATTAAATAACCAAAAACTCATTCCCAAACTAATTGATTGGAATATGATTCTCACCCTCTTCCATGATAATATTAGATCCCAAGGTCAATTAATGAGAAAAAAATATGAAACTCTAATAAAATTTTAAAAAATGTACTCATGAATAAGATTCTTGTATTAATCCAAGTATTTATGAAAGAAATCTTAAGCTGAAGAGAAAAGAGAAGTTATAGAGAGAAACTAAAATCATATTCTATTATTAGTTGCAAACTGAAGCGACATCAGAGAACTTATACATATCGATTTATGTCAGTTAACAATGATTTGTGATCCACTACAACTTAGTACACAAAGACACATGATATACTTAAATCTATACTCTTCATTTACATGATGTATATATTTATCAACCCCCTCAAGCACATGAAGGTAATACCATCAACTGAGAGCACAAAAAGAGAAATCTCAGACCAGGAAGCGATTTAGTGAAAATATATGCAATTTGAGCTTGAGTAGATAGATGCTACACTCGAACTTGACCAGAGGGAATACACTCACGGTTGAAATGGTAGTTGACCTCGATGTGCTTGCTCTTAGCATGGAAAACAAGGTTGACAATAAGGGACAAAGCTAAAATATTGTCATAGGAGAGTAAGGGAACACCAGCAAGAGGAATGTCCAAGTCATGAAGGAGCATTTGAAGCCAGCATAACTCAGCCGAAGTTTGAGCCAAAGCACATTATTCTGCCTCAGTTGAAGACCGACCCATAGTAGGCTACTTCTTAGAACTCCAAGGAATTAGATTTGGACCAAGAAATATACAAAAACATGTGGTAGACTTGTGATCAAGACGATCACCAGCCCAATCAGAGTCAAAATAAGCATGGAGAGAAAAGAGCCTAGGGGAGAAGTGAAGGACGTAATGTAGGGTACCTTTAATATAGCGCAATATGCGTTTTACAGCTAAAAAATCAGACACAGTGGGACTATGCATATGTTCACATGCCAAATTAACAGCAAACGCAAGTTCAGGCCGAGTAATAGTCAGATACTGAAGACCACTAACAACACTGCGATAAAGAGAAGGATTGAAAAACAAGGTAGAATCAAGTGAGGCTGAGGATTTAAAAGAGACAGGAGTGGCACATGGCTTGCAATTAGCCATGCCCGACTTGAGAAGAATTTCAGTTGCATATTTAGATAGAGAAAGAGAATCGCCAGTGGAAGTTTTAGTAACTGCAATACCCAGAAAAAACGAGACAGAGCCAAGCTTTTTCATAGAAACGATAGTATGCATTTGAGTGATTAGAGACGCAACATGAGAGGGATTATTACCCTCAACAAAATGTCATCCATATATACAAGTAAATATGTGAGAAAAAGAGTGTGCTGAACAAAAAGAGAGTGATTAGCCTAACTATGAACAAGATCAATGGACAGAAGAAATGAAAAAAATAGTAGAGTACCAGGCACGAGGGGCCTGTTTTAAGCTATTAATGGCTTTGTTGAGCTTGCAAACATGAGTTGAGAAATTGGAAGAGATGAACCTTGGAGGTTGAGACATATAGACCTCCTCATCAAAACAACCATGCAAAAATGCATTGGAGATATCAAGTTATTTGATGGATCAATTTTTAGAAAATGCTAAACAAAGAAGAAGACGAATAGTGAGTTGTTTAGTTACGGGATTAAAGGTTTTATGGTAGTCAATGCAAGCGATATTCCTGATCATATCTCTTAGCTACAAGACAAGCTTTGTATGAAGTAATAGAGCCATCTACATTTTGTTTGAGCTAAAACACCCATTTAGAACCAATAACCTGACGATTGAGAGGAAGGGTAACTAATGTCCAAGTATGTTGATTTTGCAAGGCTTGAAGCATGGCTGAAGACCAATGCGAGAGTTGGAGAGCCTGCTTGATAGTAGTTAGTTCAGTTAGAGGAGAAGTGGTGGCTTGACAATGAGAGCCTGAGAGTGGTAGCTTGACACTGGAGGAATAAATCACAAGTTTTTAGTCTTTTTGTTTACATATTTTTTTTAGAAATAACATAGTTATTTTATACATATTTATTTTTTTATAAAAATTATATTTTTAAAATTATTCGTCAAAATCTATTAAATAGGATCTATATTGAATATAAAATTATCTAAAACTAAATTTTAAACAATTATACCAAATTTAAGCAAATATTTTTACCTTTTAAATTAAAGCCACTTTAAACCTTTGTCTTAAAGTCACCTCATTTCTCTTCAAAAAGAATTTTTGACATTTTGGACTTAAAATAATTTTAAACAAAAAATTTGACTTAAAATTAAGTAGCCAAACGAGACCTTAGTATTTCAAATTAGGTTTTAAAATAAGAGTTCGGCTGCTTTGTTGGAACAACATCAATGCTGTTGGTTTTAAGTTATAAAAACTCTTAGTTTTTAGAATTTAACTACAAAAATTAAGAATTATTCTTTAAATTCGACAACTTTGATTTTTTACTACATAGAATTCTAATTTCAAAATAAAATAATTTACCAACAGAATATTCTCTCGTGCATGAAAATCATCTAGAATGATGCGACATCTGACATGTTTTGAATTGTAAGTCCACAGTTGGTGTTTTGATTTGAAATGGAAAAAAATAATAAAATTGTCACATCATTTTGTTGTGAATAGCAGAATTAAAATTTTAAGAATTAATTAAAATATACGTAAATTAATACAAATATTTTGATATATAAAAATGTAAAAATTATTTTGTACATATATATCCAAAAGCAAAAAAAAAAAAAACTTCAATTTGTATAACATTAACCTTAAACTAAGCTTGTTTGGAATTTTTTTATGCAATTTTTTTTATTTTTAATAAATTTTGTTCTACGTTGTTTAGACATGCATACCTTTTATATTATTCTGTTCGTGAAGAGATAGAAAAATAAAATAATAATTATTAAGTAGAAAAAAAATACAAATAAGACGAGAGAATGTCACTTCATGACATGACTTTTTTTTTGTAGAATAATATAATTTTTTTTGAAAAAATTTAAATTATGTAGAATAATATTTTGTAGTAACTTTTTTACTTTTTTATTTTTAATAAGAGTGTCTAAAATACTTTTACTTTTAACTTATAAGTTATAGTGTTTGAGATATTGACATGATTTTTTTTGTTTTTATGAAGAGGATTGACTTTTTAAGTAAAGATATTATAATAATTTTATTTGTAAAAAAGTTAAGGTGTTTGTGATATGTATTACCTTTTTCTCTTAGAAAAAAAAATTAAAAAAAGTTAATTTTTTTAAAAACTAAATACGACAGCTTAAAAGTTAGCTTAAAATGGTATCCCAAACAAGCACTTAGTCAAAACAAGCATATTTTTTAAACTCCGCACATCATGAAAAATTTTAGAAGTATAAATTTTTGATAAAGAAAACATATTAGAAAAGACTAAAATCTTGCATATACCACAGTTCTTTATATATACAAGTATTTATGCATTGTGCATAAGTATTTTAATGCATGTGTTGGGTGTAAAACTACTTGTGTGTGAATTTTAAAGCTCTCCCGAAGTTAGAAAAAGTACACTTTTGTCCCTAAGATGTGGCTCCAAGAGACTGCATGTATACATACCCCTTGTGGTTGAGAGCACAATGCAACCATTAAATTTGCAGTCTAAATTAATGATGTGTGACTTTGACTCACCATACCACATGGAATTAATGTGCTTTCATTCTAAACCTATGGGAGGGCACAAAGTGTAAATGTTGACCACTTTTTTTTTATTGACAAAAAAGTTTTATTAATATGAAATTAAAGAATAAGAGATTAAAAGGACTGAAAAAATGGCATCATTGCTTAAAAGTGAACATTCTATAGTACAAGAATAATGATAATTAAAAATTATTATAAAAAATTTATTATTTGTCACTAAAAATCTTTAGTGACAATAAATGAGTTGTCACAAAATTGTCACAAAATTATTTTACAATATTAGTGTTGAAAGAGGTGTTGTCACTAGATGATCGTTTTTTGTGATAATTGTTACGAATTTTGGCCTCGATTTAATTCGTTTTTAGTTTAGTAAATCTGTGACAAATGTGTAACAAATGATTATTTACTTTATTTATTTTATTCATTAATATTTTTATACTTGTTCTTGTGGAGTTGTGGTTTAATATTGCAGCGCAACGAACGAGAAGCAGAAAACAGTGAAAAACTAGTTGAGAACTGAGAATGGTCCTTCACCGATCGATCGGTCTGTTAACCGATCGATCGGTCCTTTTGCAGAAGTTATCCTGAAGAAGTTCTCTATTAAAATATCGAGAGCTTTGATTAACCGATCGATCGGTCCTGTACGCGTGGGCCAGTTTTTAAAGTAGCTGCAGTTAGGGTTTGTTAGTTTAATATAAATAGGCAGGTAGGGCTTCTTATTATGCGGGCCTCCTATTATTTTATGAAAGCCTAGCCGCCATAGAGAGCCTAGGAGATTATTCATTGTACTCGCAAGTTAGTCTACAACTTGATGATTCATTAGCTTTCGCTCGCTCATTCAAGCTAATCATTAAGTTAATCAAAACTTCAACAATCAGTTTGGATTCGTAGAGTCGCTTGAGAGGATTCTTAGGTGTTGAAGTCTGGTGGAGGAGTCAGTCAGCATTGAAGTTTGGTGGCGGGTTCCAACGGCGGTCAAGCACAGGAGTTGGTGTACGTGAATTCGGCCGGACTAGGCTTTCGAACAATTGGTTGTGGGTGCAACGTCGGTTTGTAAAATTTTCTTGTAACTAACAATTTTATAGTGTTTGATTTTCTAGACCCGGTGTGGTTTCGTGGTTTTTACCCGGTTTGAAATTTTTCACGTAAAAATCATTGTCTTGTGAGTGTTTGTGGTTGGTATATTTTTTATTTGCGTGGTTGATTGATTTAAACTTATTTGCAGTATTTAGCTTATTTAAAAAAATTAATTAGTGTAAATCAGTCGGTAAACGAGATTTTTCAATTGGTATCAGAGCGGGTCACAAAATTTTTTTATATAAAATTTTTTTATGTGATCCATTGACTGATTTGCAATAAATAAATTTTTTTTAGAGAAGGTGCTTCAACCGGTGGACCACCTATTCTTGAAGGCCCTAATTATCCCTTTTGAAAAGTTAGGATGAGAGCTTTTCTAAAATCTATTGATGAACGTGTTTGGCTTTCCGTTGTTGAGGGTTACAAGCCTCCCACCAGTCTTTTTGATGGAGTAACCATCCCTAAGCCTGTGGCTAAATGGGACAGAGCTAATTTTGAGGATGCTGGCTGGAATAGTAAAGTCATAAATACTATCTTTAGTGGAGTCACACAAGATAAGTTTCGTAAAATTAGTACGTGTGACTTGGTTAAAGAAGCTTGGGATATTCTTCAAATCACTCACGAAGGAACTGATACCGTAAAAATTTCAAAGCTTCAACGTCTCACAACTAATTTTGAAACTCTGCGTATGAAAGATGATGAAAGTTTTGATGATTTTTATGTAAAATTAAGTGATGTTGTGAATGCCTTGTTTAATCTTGGTGAAAAAATTTTGACTTCTAAAATTGTTCAAAAAATTCTTAAATCTTTACCCGAACGTTTTCAACCAAAAGTCACAGCAATAGAAGAGAGAAATGACATCAATTCTATTTCTGTTGAAGATTTAGTTGGAAACCTGTAAAATTATGAGCTAAATTTTCAAAATAAAAAGGT
>JAULJZ010115344.1:0-11400 GCA_032270985.1 Heliamphora pulchella
AGCATCCGTAGTTGCTTGTGTCTCGGTAGCTGCCCAACGGGAGGCACGCTCCGCCTCGAGTACAAGAGCATCCATTGCAGCAGAAGGCTGCATGGAGGTGACCCCACCGGCAGGAAGATTGGACGTTATACCTCCGAGAGTCCCCGTGGAAGAACTCCTAGCAGAGGAGGGGCCTTGTCGTGCCCCTAGGTCATCATCTCCATGGCCTTGGCCCGCCATGAAGAGGAAGGGTATCATAAACATCAAAATAAACATTGTGTGAGAGCTTGGGAGCAAGAGAGGAGCAAAAGAAAGCTTGAAAGCAAAGGAAACAAGATAGGGTTGAGAGAGAGTCGAGAGAGAGCAAATGGTTAGAGAGAGAATGAGATATGAGCCAACCTGCGCGCATCAGGAGGCCGTAGACCTAACTGGAGGTGGCGGTCGCCACCTCCGTTTACAGCGACCACCAATTTTTTCAAAAGCCACATGGCAACTGCCATGTCGTGAGGGTTTATATCCGACGATCGCCATATCAGAAGGGTTTAGTTTAGGCGGTCACCAACATATCAATAGTCACGTCATTCATATCATGGCGACCGCCAACTCCAAAGTTGGCGGCCCTGTGTCGGTTTGCCATCACAATGTTTTAAGGTTTTTGGGGGTGTTCGCTTGAGGATTTATTATTGTATGTGTGTGTTTAATTTATCTGTGCATATGATGACTTCGTATGTTTTATTTTGTGTGCATTTTCAAAAAACATTTAAGCAAAAATGATTTTCAAAAAAAAAAGAAAAACAATGATATTTTAAACCCTTTTTATTTCTGTGCATTTTTTCTAAAACTAATCTGAAGTGTTTTCCAAAAATAATTCAAGAAAACTTTTATGTTTAATGTTCGCTCCCGATAAATTTAATTTTAAGTCGTAACTTGACTTTTAATTATTTTTATCTCACTTCCGATAAATCTAATTTTAAGTCGTAACTTGGCTTTTAATTGTTTTTATCTCGCGCCTCGTCCTGAAATTTTAGGTCTTTACTCGACCTATTAGTTCGTCATTATCCTTTCTAATAAATTTAATTTTAAGCTATAACTTGGTTTTTAATTATTTTTATCTCGCTTCCGATAAATCTAATTTGAAGTCGTAACTAGGGTTTTAATCATTTTTATCTAGCACCTCGTCCCGAATTTTTAGTTCTTAACTCGACCTATTAATTCGTGATTATCCTCTCTGATAAATTTAATTTTAAACCGTAACTTGGCTTTTAATTATTTTTATCTCGCTTCTGATAAATCTAATTTTAAGTCATCACTTGGCTTTTAATTATTTTTATCTCACGCCTCGTCCTGAATTTTTAGGTCTTAACTCGACCTATTAATTCGTGATTATCCTTTTCGATAAATTTAATTTTAAACCGTAACTTGACTTTTAATTATTTTTATCTCGCCTCCGATAAATCTAATTTTAAGTATTAACTTGGTTTTTAATTATTTTTATATCGCTCCTCGTCCCAAATTTTTAGGTCATAACTTGACCTATTAATTCGTGATTATTCTTTTCAATAAATTTAATTTTAAGCTGTAACTTGACTTTTAGTTATTTTTATCTCGCTTCCGATAAATATAATTTTATGTCGTAACATGGCTTTTAATTATTTTTATCCCGCTCTCATCCTGAAATTGTGAGGTCTTGACTTGACCGACCAAATTGCTTTCCCGATTAAGGATGTTGACTCTATCCCCAGCCGAGTCTTTAGATCTTGACTTGATCTTTGACTTGCTTGTTTGCGCTCCTTTTAGATCTTGACTCGATCTCTACGATTTGTTTGATTATATCAATGTTCATACCAGTATCCACATCATGTTAGCATATGTTTACATTATGTTAGCATCCACATCTTGCATCCATGCATTTTGCTCCGGGAACTACGTTTTGGTCTGATCCCTAGCAAAGGGGTACGAAGGCAGCTCGATGAAAATTCAGGTACGACTAACATCATATGCATTGTCACGCCCTGAACCCTGGAGACCCGTGAACTAAACCCCAAACCGATCCATGTAAGAAATTATCAAATTAGATATTCGTTTCATTAACGGTTTAAACATAAAACGTATTTGAATGAAAATAAAGATTTTCATCAAGTAACCATATCCTCATGCATATAAAATTACAAACAATAGTTTTGGGTTTTCAAGTGTCCATTACGACAACAATATCATTACAGTAATCCATTTATGCTTATATACAAACATGATATGGAACACAAAATGAACACTAAATCTTTCTTCAAGCCTTTTCTCAGAATGCATTCTTTGCCTTGGTATCGCCCCTGGTCCTCAAGATCTGAAATAGTTTAGTAAACATACGTGAGCCGAAACTCGTACGATATAGGTTAACTCAGATGTAATGCATGATTTGTGAGGTGTGATGGGTGCAACCGAAGTAAATATGCAAATTTTCACCAGTTCATTATTCGTTCACACGCACACCCGCGCACGCCCATTTGTTTCCATTTATATTTTCATATTATCCATATCATCATCCTATTATCCAATTTTTCACAAAAATCGTGTCAAAATTTCATTACCCGATTTATCACAAAAACGTATCACATCTAATGAACCGGTGTTAGGTGCAGCTTATAGAAACCCCTCCCTATTAATTCCCAATAGGCTACGCGAAGCCATTGGGTAATAGATAGCTCTATAACTCACCACGACACAACACCACATTTTGGGGGCTAACCTATGGGAATGTGATCCCCATCTTGTGCAAGTTTTTAGTCTTTCACCGCGGAGCTGGTAGCCCAACTTAATCTACATTAATCCATACGGTTCATTATTTGTTCATTTTCACAAAAAATCCAGAGTCTAACCCACAACTGTTTCTCTCCCAAACATTTTCACACGTTATCGTTACAATTCCAATTTCTACTCTCCCAATTAAGTTCTAATTTAGTATTCAACCCTTTCTTTTCAATTAAAATGCAATCATAAATTTTAACCCACAATTTCTCATAAATCACCCTTCATTTATTAACTTCATGAAATGCCAACGCATAATTAACTCACACATGACCATGTCATTTGAAACAAACGGAATGCACCCATTATAGGTTTAGAAACTCAAGTTCTCTTCAGAATGCTTAACAATACCAAAAGATGACTATGTCGTACCATAACCTCTAGATACCCATTTTTGTTCTCAAAAACTTTTGTTATATGTTGAAAACCCACTTTTTCGCAAAAACCCAACCAATTGGTACAATACACACATCTCAACCCATGTATATTGAAATAGGTAACCCATAGCTCAAGGGACAAGAAATTTGATGAAAAGGTTCAATATTGATGAAAATATCATTTTTCAAAATATTTGGCCAAAAACAGGTGAAAAATGATTAAGAAAAATTTGACATACCCTCACCTTTTTAATTATGAAATTTTCTACAAAAAGAATTTTCTTCTGAGAGTAGTCTTGTTGGAAAGAGGACTTCTGGGGTTTCGATTTGAGTAGAAAAATGACCCCATTCGGAGTCCGAATGAGGGATATATGATCAAAAGAAGTTGGCCCGCGAAGCCAATCCGCTCGAGCGTACGTCGGGCGCTCGAGCGCCCAACTCTCTGCCAGTTGACTGCTCGAGCAGACATGGCTTGGCTCGAGTGCGCTGGTGTCCTAGAAAAACCCATATTTTTCCCTGTTTTGAGTTTCTAACTGCAATACCTTTAAATCTTCATCGAACATGTTTTAAATCTTGATTTTCACCCCAAAAACGTAGGATTCAAGTCTCATAAACCCATTTTATGCAATAATTTCTCAAAATCATGGTTTATCTTTTCTAAGAAAACTCAAATCTTTGTGAGAACCCAACTTAACTCACACATTACTCTATCAACTCTTCAATTCATGCATGAAATCTACTATATTTTACTCATATAATAAATTATCAACTCAAATTGACAGAAACATATAAGAGAATCAAGATCCTACCTCGAATTTGCTCAAAATCTTGATGTTACTCCAATTTCTCCCTCCTAGGGTTTGGATGTTGATAGTTCCTGACTCCTTGATGCTCTATGTTCAACTTCCTTGCTCTAAAGCTTGATCTCTACCCTTGCTTGCTCCCGATCTTGCCCCAAAGCTTCACTTTGAGTGATGGAGGGTTAGGGTTTTCCATGGAATGGTGGTGTTCTCACTCATAGAGATAATGAGAAGAAAGAAGAGAGAAGGGATGAGAGAGAGACATATGGTGGACTGGTGAATCCTTACATGGGTCATAGATATATAGAAAACCCCCCAAATTTTTCTCTAATCTTCGAGATTGTTCCAATCATTTCCCGATAGTCTGCTCGAGCGAACCCCCACCGCTCGAGTGGTGACCCCTGAAGTTGAATTATGCGAATTTTCTTAAAATTCATCTCAAACTCCCAACTTTGCTCACATTTTAATATTTCAAATTATTCATTAGCACAGCTATATCAACATCATTCGCTACCATATATCTCAATTTCACTTTCACATATCACTAATTCAACCATTAACGGGCAAACTTTTATAACACCCACGCCCAAAGTTAATTTTTTCTCCTTACTTAATCAAAAACATAAAATCACAAAATAAACACGTACCAGGCCATTACAACTTTCTCCCTTTTGGGAATTTCGTCCCTAATCGTCTCATGTCACACCAAACCTTGCTTTAATCTGAATACATGTTCTCATACTTCTCTAGTCCTTCGATCTACATAGCATCTTTCTTAGTCTGCGATCCTAATCGTTCTTTCAAGGTGACATGACTTAAGGATACCAACACACCTCTGTTACCAGCAGGCTTAACTTCCGAACATCAATATTTCACAGATATGAGAATCATCCCTATACCATGGAACTAATCGCAAAGTTGTGCTAATCTACATTGATGCTGGAGTCAACCACTCCTTCATTGGTCACTGACTATCCATCCACGACAGCCATCTCACACCACATACGCATTCTCGAAGACTAAACATTCTTAACCATAGCATTGTGTGTCATAGGTCTCACTACTACTAAGATTCTCCCAACTTCGTCGAATCATAATCTAATTCACTGTTGTATTCCCATATATATTAAAGACTACACTTCCAATCCAAACACGCGTTACTAAACTTGGACATTGTTTACAAGGGTTTCACGTGTTACTCCAGACATCACCCATGCCCTTATAACCAGCCAACTACCATAAGCATAAAATCATATCACTACTTGCACTGCATCACTCCAGTGTTTCAACCAGCGAATTTCATGAACTACTAGAATTGAGTACTTCACATGACTCAAAAGTTCCATAGTTATACACTTACCTATACAAATCGAATCACATCTCTCGTTGTGATGCTATACATATACCCATCGGTCTTTCGCGTCCACAATGCCTCAACTAGACAATTTGTGATCTTTTGCATTTGCATTACCCTACTCGTCGACACTATCATAGACATTCGCGATTTCCGTTCAAATGGTCAACCATTCTTCACACTTTAAAAAAAAAACTCTAAGTCGTTCAAAGCTCCAAATAAAACACGAATCCAGATTCACCTGAGCCTGTCAGAAACACATCACGTGAACATCCCAGCCACTAGGTTTCAACAAACTTCCCACTCTGTTGAGAGCTAGAGGCACAACTGTACCCATATAATCCAGAACAAGCAGCATACAATGGCTAACGATTCTCAGATGATTTTTGTCGAAAAGAATTTTATGTTCTCAATATTAACTCCCTCGTGATCAAGAACAAACACTCCTAGCTTATCAACTTGATCTCAAAGGGAACACAACTCTATACACATATATTTATACAGCAGAGCGAACGAATTCCACCTAGAAAATCCATGAGAAACTCAGTCCCCCAATCACCCAAAATAGCCTGACCAAGAATCAATCACCGATCCAACAGTTACACCCAACCATGATGGAACGGTCTGTACACCACAACTATTTGCAAGACAACCGTATCTTCTTCCTAAGAAAGACATGGCCAGCCAGAAATCTTGACCCAACCTCAGCGTATTCCTAGAACCCATCAACATTTGGTTTCCAACGATATCCAAATCGTGATATCCAGATCATCCACTATACTAAGCTCTCAACTCGCAGACTTCATTCGCATACACAAGAATACCATCAATCTTCATACCTTGTATAGTACATCTCATAGAACTACTAGCTCGTCACCAGTCACACATGAAAACACTATGCCGACATTCTCATCTTGCCAAAACCTTGCTTCACAAGATTACACCCCACTAATCTAACTTCTACTAGGCAAATCTCAGCTATGTCACGGCCTTAAACCCATGTCCAATCCACTTGCGTGGAAAGCACACAACACCAAACAAAGGAAATCTAATTCGGAGACCTTTCATCCAAAGTCACTAATAACTTCCATTATCATGCAAATGCTTCCAGTACTTTCGCCACCCAGGTATGCATCTCTCGTAAACATCTTAACCCCTGATTTCACGCCTATCGCCCCAGGCCACCTAGACCACATGATACGCCATTGAAACTTATCACTACACACTTCGTTCCTATGTGCAAACAGCATACCCACCTCTGAACCCATGGTTGAATATAAACAATCTCCAGACATATCGTCCTCAAAATTTCTAGTCATATCGTGACAAATCGTGCTCAAAATCCTCCATCTCAACACTAAGCCAACCATACTATCAAATCCTTTTATGGTCCTTTCAAACCTCATGCACCCAACATGGTTCCCAAACACGATCTCCTAATCGGCCAAACCACAGATCTGTATTCTCCTTGGAATTCCACATAATCGATACTCAAGAATCTCACCACATAAACAATTAAACCGGTGAACTCCCTGAGGGACCTCACCTGACTTGAACTAAAACTACCAGCATTTCAAATAAACCAAACTACTTCTCCAGAAACACCACCCATACATTCGGGTTCACACAGGATTTTCAAGAAACCAAGAGCAAACAAATCCTCACTCTTACGATCCCAACGTTTTACTTCCACCAAGAATGAACCATCACACCGGTCAACCAACTATGAAACATCTCTCTTCCTAGGCAAACTATGAGCCAACGCTAGGTTCTTACTCAATGTCACTACCTTTTAGGGTGACCAATATTCACTCGGCTCAAGAGAAGGTTAACCACAAGCCCTTGTATGGATATCTATCATCATCGTACAAATATTATCGGCCACAATTCACAATATGTATATCATTTGTCGCACTAGGCTTTCACACTTAAACCTCTACTCAAGCACATTAACTATCGTTCACTCCTTCACATCCCAATGATACATCGTACACGTCCACCAAACCCTCACTAGTTAACCACAAAAGACAACACCACATGTACTCGCATGACTGTATGCTATCTCCTCACAGGGTTGCGTTACATCACTCGATTCCCATCAGGTAGATAATAACCAAACAGGTAGGCAAGACCACGCTATAGTCTCGAACTCGCGACTCTGATACACCCACTAAAAACGCAAAACATTTAGCCGAGAACGCTCGTCTCTTATGTCACCACACAAGTACCACTGGTACACCACTATCCGAACATGATAGTAACCATACGCAACATGAACAAAACGAACCTCGCCTACCAACTATAGACTAAACGACACCATCCTATCCTTCGCCCTTAAGGGTAAGATAACATCACCATCTCTAGACCTTACGCCACGTCACGTATTACTAGCATCATCCCCTTATGGGACCTCCTCATACCAACATGTCATCCCAAGACAACCGAGTCAGCTACACCAACAACATCTATACCATGCCCCGCAAACTTCACACACTCACATTCTTACTAAACACTATGTATTCCACATAATTTCTTACTCTTGAGAACGACGACCCAAGTCACAAAACTCTTCTCCGTGAAACTTCCAAAACGACCTCAAATCTTCGTTCACCAAATCACAACTACCATCAATATACATCTCCTCTTATGTACACGCACATCACTCGACAACCAACCTATCGATAACATCTTCCTTCCATATACTCTACATACGCCTTTAACTTTTATCAAGAAGCACAATGCAGCACCACGCCACAAAGAAAACACAAGGGTCATCAATTTGACCTCTTAAATCACAAGATACTACAGTTGTTACCAACAACACCCCTCAGGGTAAGGGACATTCCCAACCATGTGCCTAAGCACAGACTTTTTAACACACTTTAGGCCAGAGATTATTACACTCTCGTCCACTATGTTCCTGTTTACTATGCTCCCATCCATACCAAATCTAACGGTATATGGCTCATGACATAGCACGGCTTATGAGGTACATGATCCTCAACGCGCCTAAAACCACACCTCATATCTAACCACAACAAACCACCTCCAAAAGGTTTTAGAAGCCCTACCATACTTATTCGACATTCTACAAGTAATACAACACACAACAGGTAACTAACTACGGTCACCCCCCACTCTCCTGGGTACAACACTTTAAACAATCAATGCTCACCTCACGAGCTTACACCGACCGTAATTACTAATCACCGGGTCGCACTTCCACCATTCATACCACCATCCAGACCATAACTCATCCTAGCCCCACGGGCATAATCCCTACAACAAGGATATCACGACACTCAACTAGGTCAAGCTCAATCGAGCCTCTTAAAGCCAAGCTACACATTACTCACTACCTAATCACATCACATCAACATATGTTCACATACTGAGGGAAAGCCTTAGAGCAACGCGACAAACCGGGCAGCTAATTCAGATTTCTCATAGAAAAAACATCGGCCAAATGATTTTCTATTTCAAACCCCAAAGTAGTTGATCAGATGCCATATGGCATGCCACATCACCCTAAGACTCAACCCTCCATGCTCATATAAGCACATAGGATACACAACATAACTCAATTACAAACCTATGCAAGCACACAACTCATGCCATGAAGTGGTGCCTAACCTCATCAAGCAAGTCACATTCTATGGGTCATCCACACTTCTCACAGCTCCTAGGTATTCGAACCTAAAGCTCTAATATCATTCTGTCACACCCCGAACCCCGGGGACCTGTGAACTAACCCCAATTCGATTCGTGTAAGAAATTATCAAATTAGATATTCGTTTCATTAATGGTTTAAACTCAAAACGTCTTTGAAAGAAAATAAAGATTTTCGTTCAGTAACCATATCCTCATTCATATAAAATTACAAACAAAAGTTTTAGGTTTTCAAGTTTCCATTACGACAACAATATCATTATAGTAATCCATTTCTGCTTATGTACAAACATGATATAGAACACAAAAGGAACACTAAATCTTTCTTCAAGCCTTTTCTCAGAATGCATTCCTTGCCTTGGTATCGCCCTTGGTCCTCAAGACCTGAAATGGTTTGGTAAACATACGTGACCCGAAACTCGTAGGATATAGATTAACTCAGATGTAATGCATGATTTGTGAGATGTGATGGGTGCAACCGAAGTAAATATGCAAATTTTTACCAGTTCATTATTCCTTCGCATGCACACACCCACGCACGCCCATTTATTTCCATTTATATTTTCATATTATCCATATCATCATCCCATTATCTGATTTTTCACAAACGTCGTGTCACAATTTCAATACCCGATTTATCACAAAATTGTATCGCATCTAATGAACCGGCGTTGGGTGTAGCTTATAGAAACCTCTCCCTATTAATTCTCAATAGCCTACGCGAAGTCATTGGGTAATAGATAGCTCTATAACTCACCACGATACAACACCACATTTCGGAGGCTAACCCGTGGGCATGTGAACCCCATCTTGTGCAAGTTTTCGGTCTTTCACCGCGGAGCTTCTAGCTCAACTTAATCCACATCATTCCATAAGGTTCATTATTTGTTTATTTTTACCAAAAATTTGAGAGTCCAACCCATAACTGGTTCCTCTCCCAATTATTTTCACATGTTATCGTTACAATTCAATTTCTACTTTCCCAATCAAGTTTTAATTTAGTATTCAATCCTTTTTTTTCAATTAAAATGCAATCATAAATTTCAACCCATAATTTCTCATAAATCACCTTTCATTTATCAACTTCATGAAATGCCAATGCATAATTAACTCACACATGGCCATGTCATTTAAAACAAACAGAATGCACCCATTATAGGTTTAGAAACTCAAGTTCTCTTCAAAATGCTTAACAATGCCAAAAGATGACTTTATCGTACCACAACCTTCAGATACCCATTTTTGTTCTCAAAAACTTTTGTTATATGTTGAAAACCCACTTTTTCGTAAAAACCCAACCAATCGGTACAATACACACATCTTAACCCATGTATATTGAAATAGGTAACCCATAGGCCAAGGGATAAGAAATTTAATGAAAAGGTTCAATGTTGATAAAAATATCATTTTTCAAAACATTTGGTCAAAAACGGGTGAAAAATAGTTAAGAAAATTTAACATACTCTCACCTTTTTAATCATGACTTATTCTAAAAAAAGAATTTTTCTTGTGAGAGTAGTCTTGTTGGAAAGAGGACTTCTAGGGCTTCGATTTGAGTAGAAAAATGACCCCATTTGGAGTCTGATTGTGGGAGATATGATCAAAAGAAGTTGGCCCGCCTAGCCAGTTCGCTCGAGCGGACATCAGGCGTTCGAGCACCCAACTCTCTGCCAGTTGATTATTCGAGCGGATAGGGCTCCACTCGAGCGCCCTGGTGCCCGAGAAAAATCAAGATTTTTTCCTGTTTTGAGTTTCTAACTGCAATACCTTTAAATCTTCATCAAATATGTTTCAAATCTTGATTTTCACCCCAAAGACATAGGATTCAAGTTCCATAAACCCTTTTTATGCAATAATTTCTCAAAATCATGGTTTATCTTTTCTACGAAAACTCAAATCTTTGTGAGAACCCAACTCAACTCACACATTACTCTATCAACCCTTCAATTCATGCATGAAATCTACTATATTTTACTCATATAACAAATTATCAACTCAAATTGACACAAACATATGAGAGTTAAGATCTTACCTCGAATTTGCTCAAAAGCTTGATGCTACTCCAATTTCTCCCTCCTAGGGTTTGGATGTTGATAGATCTAAGCCCCTTGATGCTCTATCTTCCACCTCATTGCTCTAACGCTTGATCTCTACCCTTGCTTGCTCCCAATGTTGTACCAAAGCTTCACTTTGAGTGATGGAGGGTTAGGGTTTTCCATGGAATGGTGGTGTTCTCAATCATAGAGAGAAAGAGAAGAAAGAAGAGAGATGGGATGAGAGAGAGACATTGTTGGAACGAGGAAGAAAAATTTAGAACCGGCGCCGTGACCGTAAAAAATGGTGCATGCATTTTTCATGAAAAACCATAACAATGAATAGATATATTAAGATTAAATATACCTTCAAGAAACTTGTACAA
>JAULJZ010115354.1:0-11400 GCA_032270985.1 Heliamphora pulchella
ATCGTACCAATATCTCAAACACTGCAATTTAAAAGTTAAAAGTAAAAGACATTTTAGACATTTCAATAAAAAGTAAAAACTAAAAAAGATACTACAAAAATTATCCCAAACAATCTAAATTTTTTTATTTTTTATTTTTAAAAAAACTTAAATCTCTTAAAAGTCAAATTTTTTAAACATCCTAAACATTTAAAAATTACATTATAATAACAAAAATGCTTAGTGCACAGTTTTTTTTTTTTTTTTACAGATTCGCACCAAATTATTCGCATGAGTTATTTTTTTATTTTGTTCCTATAAATAAACTTGTTTAGTGAATTATTTTTTGAAAATGGCGTTCGATATCTTTTTAGACAACAATCAACCTTTCTGTGAAAAAAATATTTTTAAATTTTTAAGATCTATTGTAGCACCAAAAATAGAAATATTAAGTTTTTTTTAGAAATCTTTGTTGTTTTTTAGTTTTGAAAATACAAAAAATATGAAAACGATACAAAACACAAGATATGGATACACTTTTTTTATTAGCTTCTCATCCGGCGTTTAATATTTATTTATTTATATAATAAAATAAAAATAAAAATAAAATTTTTTTATTACATAGATATTTAAAAAGTAGTTGTCAAAAGGTAGTAATCGAAGGTACTAACCGGTATTAATAGCAAGAGATAGTGATCGTGGTTAGAGGTGGCCGTATATGGTGGTTGGAGATGTTGATTGAAGGTGGTGGCTGAAATGGGTAATTGGAGGCGGTATTCAAAAGTGGTGGACGAAAATAATAGTTGAAGGTGGTGACGAAGAAAAAGATAACATGAAATTTTGTTTACAAAACAAATAAAATCCAATTTTTCTATTTATAATAATTTAGTAAATTTTAAAAAATATTTATATTTTTTGAAAAAATAAAAATAATTATCAAACATTTTTTTATTTATAATTAATAAAATTTTAAAAATAAAAATAAAAAACAGTAAATATAAACATTACTAAACAGATGTAAATGCTTTGGATTTTTTATTTTTACCAATCGTGAAACTAAAAACAATAGAAGCCAAAATCCAAAACAAAAGTCATAAAGAAATTGATCCAAACAAGCCGTTGTACCAATAAACCTTGAATGAATCAGTCCTCGTTTGGCAACAGCCTTAAAGTTAATTTTTTGCCATTTTGCATAAAATTCAAAAAAGTTAAAAAATCTAGTTTTCTATTTTTAGCCGTTTTTGCTTTTTACATAATTATTTTTTTTTAAATATCATTACTTTTATTATATATATTTATTTTTTTTGAAAATTATATTTTTAAAATCTACCAGTTATAATCTATCAAACAAAATCTATATTGAATATAAAATTATTTAAAAATAAATTTTTAAAAAAATATAATAACTTTAAATAAAACTTTTTTTTGGCTTAGGCCCCGATTTGCAATTAGCTTAAAAGTTAATTTTTTTTATTTTTTTGAGTTTTTAGCTAAAAAGTTAAATTTGGTTCAAAGTAGGATGCTTGGTAACTTAACTTTTAAACTAACTTTTTAAAAATTGGTTATTTGGATAAAAATCTAATTTTTTTGCTTGTTATTCAAAATGGATAATTTTACCTTTCTATATATCTTATATTAACAATTATATTTAGTTGATAGTATTGTAAATAAGTTATGAATAATATGTGTTATTGTATTTTAAAAGTTGTAAGAGTTTGAATAACATATTCTAAGAGTTTATATTTTAATTTGACTTTTTAGACTTTTTAACTTTTTTGCCAAATAGGCAATCTTAACTTTTTGACATTTTTAGCCAAAAAGTCAAAAAGTTAAGATTGCCAATTAAGGCTTTAAAGCTTAAAAGCCACTTTAAACTTTTGGCATAAAAATCATTCCATACCCCTACTAAAATAACATTTTGCCTTTTTAATTTAGAATGGTTTAAAATCAAAAAATTAACTTAAAATCGGTTAACAAATGAGGCCTAAGTTTGGACAAATTTACAAGGGATTTTTGCTTTTGTTTAAGAAAAAAATTCAATTGGCCCAACTATCATTTAATTTTTAATGCATGCAGTTTACATGTAAATTAAAGGCAAGGAATATATTTAATTTTTTAATTTTACCTAAGAAATATTGAACAAAAGACCTCTAAAAATTACCCTTTATTAAGGCTCTGGTTTGCAAAAGACCTTTTTAACTTTTTTTACCAAAAAGGTTAAATTAACTTCGTCCATTTGGCGAAAACCTAAAAATTCAACAAGACAAATATTCATATCAAAATCAATAATCCTTTAGGCACCTTATTCAAATCTCTTCCTTATTTATTACTAATTTCACGTGTGTGTATATATAATCATTATAATTAGTTATATAAAGAGCAAGCTTAAACTTTTAATTACCAAAACTTTTAACTTTTAATTCAAACAAGATTTTATGCTAATAAATAAATAAATAAATAAACTAATTACCAATCACCATCAAAATCTTTAAGAGAGTGATTGATTTATTAAAATGAAAGAAAAATAGAATGATGATTTTGTTAAAAAATTATTTTATTGTTTGACTTAATGAAAGAAGAATGGAATGTTAAATGCAAATATGATTATTATTATTTGATTTAATGGAATAAAAACTTCAATGCAGGTAATAAAAAAATTACACCTCTCTATTACCGTCTATTATTATTGAATCTTATATGTGCCTTTGTTTCCAGCGACAACCTCTTTTTGTTGCGAGGAGATTTAGCAGTTTAGTAATTTCATACCTTCCCATAAGATATTTCACTCAGGTAATTCGCGATTCGAATCCCCCTATCTCTCTTTTCTCCCTCCCCTTCTCTCTCTTCTCCGCTGCCCCTATACTCCCAATCAAAAAAAAAAAAAAAACCTCTTCTTTTCAAATTTTCTCCATAATTAATTCAAAAATTCAAAATACCCCAAATTATTTTTTTGAATGCTTTTTAACTTTTTAATTTTTTTTATAAAAAAATATATGTAAAAATATGTAAAAAAACCAACTAAAACCAAATAAAGGCCCCATTTGGGTGGACCTTATTTATTTGCTTATTGGCTTATTTGCTAATAAGTAAATAAGCCAAATCCCATTTAAGCAAGTTTGTTTGGGTAGCTTGTGGCTTATTTGTTTATTTGCTTATAAACTAGCTATTCAAACGAATTTATTTGCTTATTTGCTTGTAAACTAGCATATAAACCAATAAACAAATAAGTAAAGTCACACAAACTGGACCAAATAATCTTTTTTTAAAGATTTTTAAACAAAAAAATCTTATTTTTTGACTTATAAATTAATAAATAAATAAATAAAGTCACTCAAACGGGACCAAATAAGCTTTTTTTTAAAAGATCTTTAAACAAAAAAAACTCTCAAAAAAAAAACAAGTACAAACATAAGATTAATCTACCCATTTCCCTGGTACCTTTCCAACACATCATCACTTCGGCCCTCTTTTAGTTGGGCCTTCACCATCAATTTGACTAAGGTTCCTAAATTGAATTCATTGCTTCGTTATCATTATCACCCTATATTCCCTCTCCGTCATCATGATTTCGTCAAAAAAAAAAAGTAATTTATTGTTTGGTTTTATTAAAAAAAGAATAGAATGTTAAATGCAAATATGATTATTATTTTTTATTTAATAAAATAAAAATTTCAATATAAATAGTAAAAAAAATATCATTCTATTTTTACCCAAAATCATTTTACTGAACATAGCAACTAATATCTAAGAAAAAAACTAACAATTGCCCACACAGTGAATAAGAATTAAACTTGTACAGTTTAAATTCATAGCAATCATTTAAGGGACCGTTTGCCTCATTGGTATGAGGGGTAAGAGGGAGGCGGTGGCAGTTATTCCCACTGATTTTCTTTTTCTTTTTCTTTTTAGATGTTTGATTTTTTTTTTTTCTATGTAGATCTCTTTATCCTTTTTATTTTTTCCCTTTTCACTTTGTTTGCCATATTAATTACATTTTATTTTATTTTTTAATATGTTTTCTTCTCAATTTATCGACTGTTCTACACCACGCTAATCTTTCGATTAGATTTTTTAGATCTAAACGTTTACCAAATAAGCATAAGAAAATTAACGTTGGTAATGCCAAATTCGATACTAAGCAATCACAACTGATCGGAGACTATAATATCATTATAGTTAACCGTGAAGGAAAAACAATAATTTGCAACTTGTGGCGGTAAGTTTTTATCTTTTTTTGATAGGTTTCTTAGTTTGTTTTAATAATAATGGTGTTTGACATTACTAAAATTAGTAACTTATAGATTATAACTTATAACAGAAGTTGTAAGTATTTAAAAAACTTTGTAACTTGTAGTCAAAATAAAAAGAAAAATAGTTATAAATTGTAACAGAAGATGTGAGTATTTAAAAAAATTTATAACTTATAACTAAAATTAATATCAAAAAGATAAAAGTTATTAACAATAATTTTGCCAAACACTTCTAATATCTCTTTATATGAAAGTTTGTGATCTTCTCTACGTTGAGATTTGAATTTTTTTTTTTTTTTTTTTTATTTGTGCGTGTGTGCGGAGGTATTTCTCTCTCGATCCCTTTAAAGAAGTATTTTATTGTATCTAATGTACTGCTATACTTTTTTATTAACTGTATATTAGATTGGTAATATTTTTAAATCTTTTTTGAACCTTTTCAGATTTTAAAAAAAAGTGCAAGAAAATATTATAAAATGGCACCTAATTCAGTGGCTGGCTCCTTTTCAAATAAAAGCAAAGAAGACAGTAATAAAGTGGGGAGGAGAAAGTGAAGAGAAAGTGATGGAAATTGGTGAAAGCTTTTTCTTCCCCCACACACAATTCAATTGGACCCCACCAACCCACATCACATCTTTTTTCCCTATCTTCTTTTTCTTTCACTTTCTCACCGTTTTTAACGGTGAGAAAAGTCCCTTTAAAGCTTTTCCCAACTCATGTTTTAACTGCAAATTATTTGGTTAAAAGGATTATTTTTATAAATTAATTAATATATTTAAATTATTAGTATAGTATTTTTTATATCAAAAGATATTTGGTTGAGAGTAGGGTAATTCTTGTTTGGGCTAAATATTGAAAATTTTGCTTATTTTTATTTTTTTTCAATTTTTTTTATTTTTTGACTATTTTTTTTTATTTTTTTCGAATCTTCTTCATAAGATGAACCCAAAAAGTAAATTTTTTTTTTATCAAAACATGAAAAAAATCCACTAAACACGAAAATAAACAACATCAATTTGTTGTTCTTAAGCTAAGTTCTGACTATTATTTTTAAAGAAAATTGAGATCAAGTGAAACCAGACGGGGTAATAATAATTTTACCCACTAATTTTTTATCACTTTGGTGAATTTCACATGCTTTATTTTTATTATTTTTTTAAAAGAATTAGGTCCTGTTTGTTTGGTGTTAAAACAGGTGGGATTAAATTATATAAGAATAATTTCATATAATTTCTTGTTTGATTCCTCAAATTGAGAGAAAAATTGGACACTCTATTTAACTCTTTTAACTACCATAAGACCACCCATCTTGCAACTATTACAATTTCACCAACTAGGCGGATTTAATAGTTATTGGCATATATTATTATCCCATTTTTTTGGCAATTTTATAATAACCTCTCTAAAAATCATGTTAAACTAAATAATGTATTATTTATTATTAAATTATCATACTCTCAATTAAATATTATTCAATACAAATAATAATTAATACACTAATAATTCAATTTATAACACTCTAATTACTAATAAAATCTAAGTATAATAAGTATCTCATGAAAATAGTCCTTCAACCGAATGTGCTCCTAAATTATTAGTACTCAAATTATTATGAATTGAACTATTAGTGTAGTATTTTAGTACGAAAAAGGTGTTTGGCTAAAAATAAGATATTTGAGAATAAATAGTACATTGTTTAGTTTGACATAATTTTAGTAAAATTATTTTTTTAAAAAAAGTGAAATAGTAATAGTCGTGAGACTATTAAATCTACTTAGGTAGGAATAGAAATTATCTCAAAATGTGAGTTTATGGTAGTTAGAAGAGACAATTTAATAATCTAAATCTTCCTCATTTTGGCAAATCGGACCGGACTATGTTAACATTATTCTCATATATATAGTTCAATTCCACCATCCTCAACTTTAAAACAAAAAATGTCTAAATTTACTAATTATCTCACGAAAAAAGTCATTTAACCGAATAGGTACTACAAGATAGTTTTCATACAATAGTGAGGAGAGCTGAGGGAGAAATTAGACAATTTATTAGTTACCTTAGAATACTATATGTAAACAATACCACGTGTTATTTTTGTTAAATAAATAATCACAACTCATATTATTTAAATTACTTTTTATCTCTTAATTATTTAATAAAAGTGAGTTATAACATTCATACTGTAAAATTTATCGTCACAATATTAGGTAAAAGCACCACATCGAACATCCACTGGATTGCACCCTGGGCTCAAGCACAAGGGTGCGTTTGGAAACGATAAAAGATGTTGCTATCAAACATATATTCCAAAGCGTATAAAAAGAAACCAAGGCTCGTGCGAGCCACCCAAGCCAAACACATTAAGTTGGGATAAAAAGTCGAACCATTTTGGTTGGAGGCAGAGTGGTCCAAACTCAGGTCAGCCCAACCTTTTCCTTTGAGCACACTCGCCCTCATGAGTGCCTTCACTTGGAGAAATTATTTCTTGGCAACAAAATACCACGTTAATATATTGATGTGATGCGTTTATTAAATATATGTACTATATGTATTTATTTAATGCGAAACCATATTAATTGAGGTATCAAGAAAGAGAAGATAATGGTTTAACAATAAGGGCCAAATTCATCAAAAGTGGAGAAGAAAGTGAGTAGTCTTGGTAAAACTTGAAAAGATAAGATAGTTTATGAATCGGAGATAGAACAACAGGGAATTTACAATTCAAAAAAAGTTAACTCATCAAGAGTTCCTAAGAAGGTAGTTAGATGTTCCTACCAAAATTTTTTTTTAACTTTTAGAAGAGATAGAGATATGAAACTCGCAGTATTCCTTAATGAGCTCATGCTAATGACATCAGTTCGATTTGCATGTGTTAAGCATATTGAGAATCGTATCCGGACTAGCAACAGAAATAGGATTAAGCCATGCATGGTAGAAAAAAAAAATAATATTGTGAATCTTTATATATATATATATATATATATATATATTAGAGAATTACGAATAAAATTATATATATTTTAAAAAATTTTAGTTAGTTTTAACTTATTTTGATTTAAGAGGGATAAAAAATAAAAGATAAAAAATAAAATAAGGATTGTAAATTTATTTTTTAATTATTAAATAAATAATAAAAATAATTTGAAGCATAATACTAATATTACTAAAATAAAAGTGATTGTAATAATATTTTGAATTAGGTACATATCACGAATTTGCTATTCATCGCAAAATTATTAATACAAAAATAAACTCAGAATTAATGTAACCAATATGTTTTTTAAAAGCCTGGTTGGGATGTCTTAAAAATTTAACTTTAGTTATATTTTTTTTTTTTAAAGAAAAAAAAATTAAATTGTTTGAGATAATTTTTTGCAATAGTTTTTTTATTTTTTACTTTTTATTTAAACGTCTAAAATGTCTTTATTTTTATATTTTAAATTGTAGTGTCTGAGATATTAGTACAGTTTTTTTGTTAGGAGGATTGACTTTTTCTTATTAAGTTTATTATAATAATTTTATTTTTAAAAAAGTTAATTAGCTTTTTTAAAAACCAAATAGGTAGCTTAAAAGTTGGCTTTTTTTTTGCATTAAAAAAAAGTCAATTTAAAAGATATCCCAAACCGGCAGTAAATCTAATTTGGTCTCTCTAATTCCTATTCCAAACAAGACCTTAGAGTTTTATTTTTAGGGAGAGTTAATTTTTTTTTTCGCTTTTTAAAAAAAAATGTTAACCACCATATATTAGATAATAGATAATAAGTACGTATATAATATATAAATATTTTGTAAAAATATAACAAGCTTATGTTTTAATTGAAAATTTTAATGGGGAAAGCGAAATGTTTGAAATGAGAAATTAGTTATAAGATTGTTTGAATTTTTTTTTTAAGAAGAAGAGGGTAAGTAGATGGAAAATTAGTGATGAGAGAAATTGCCAAATTTTAAGTTTAATTTTTTTTCAAATAAAATTATTATAATACTTTTACATAAAAAAAAGTCAATTATATTCACAAAAATTTAAAAAAATGCTAATATTTCAAATACTACAATTTAAGTGCTAAAAATAAGAGCACTTTATACATTTTAATAAAAAACAAAAAAGTAAAAAAATTACTACAAAAAATAATCCCAAACAAAACTTTTTTTATTCCTCTTTTTAAAAAAAAAAAAAAAAAAAAGAAGAGGTAAACCTCTTAAAAATCAAGTTTTTTTGATATCCCAACTGGCACTAAGGTTTTATTTAGGCTAAATTTTAAAACTTTGCTTATTTTCTTATCTTTTTTTATTTGTCAAAATTTCTTAATTGAAATTCTTTGTTTTTTAAAATCATCGATAAATTAAAAAAAAATATTTAAAAGATAAAAAAAAAGTTTACTAAATACAAAAATAAACAACAAAAATTTTAATTTATTGGCTTATTTTTTTGACTTATTTTTTGCATTATTTTATATTTTAATCAAAAAATTATTTTTTGGCTGATCTATATTAAATGAGTCAAAAAAAATATAATAATTTAACTTAACAGTAAACAAATTTTATTAAAAATAAAAATAAATAAAATAAAATAAAGAAATAAGTATTCATTTCAATCGGGTCTTTGTGCGCGAACAACCTTTCGGTCACGTTGTCCAAATTGACGAATATACCCACACCTCTTGCCGTAATTTACGAATGCAACCCCAACATACATAGAACCTAGCGAGGCGAGCCGTACACACACACCCATGGAAAATTTATTTAGTCTTTTCTGACTATTACGTGCTGTTATCTATACGCTATTTTTTATAAATAAAAATATATAATATATATTTAAATGGTTTTATTTGTTTGTTAATTACTCAATAAATGTGAACTTACATTGGCTCTGTTTGTTTTAAATTTTGTAAATTTTGTTTATTTTTATTTTTATAATTTTTTTATTTTTTATTATAATTTTATCTTTTCGAATCCTCTCGATAAAATTAACAAAAGAAATAGAAAATTTTAATAAAAAAATTAAAAAAATTTCAATAAAAATGAAAATAAACAACATAAATTTGGCTTATTAACTTATTTGGACTTATTTTTATTTTTTTAAAATTTTTATTATATTTTAATAAAAAAATTTTACTACTTTTGCTCGTCTCAATAAAAAAATAAAAAATGTAAAAACTTTATTACACGATAAAAAAAAATCAATTAAGACAAAAATAAGCTATGTAATGGCCCTTTTGAGTGGTTTGCTTATTTGTTTATTTGTTTATTAATAAATAAGTTAAATCTCATTTAAATCATTTTATTTGGGTAGATTTACTTATTTATTTATTTACTTATTTGGTTACTCAAACGAGCTTATTTGCTTATTTGGCTACCCAAACGAGTTTATTTGTTTATTTTTTTATTTTTAACTTATTTGGTTATGCAAACAACTTAACTTATTTTTTGACTTATAAGCCAATAAATAATTTTGCCCAAATCAGACCAATTTATATAAGTCAATAAGCAATTATTTTAAACAGAACTATTGTTCCATGTAGAGCATTTTTTGTTGTATAATTAAATAAAAATATTATATAAATAATGTTATACTGTACTTCGAGATTAGAACTATCGAATGATTGGTATTCAAGCAAACAACTTTTAATCAACATATATCTGAGTACAGGCTAGTACCAGTAATAGTAGTACTGATGTACTATTTTACCCTAGAAACTTATTGAGCTGTTTGGCAAAATTTTTTGTTTTTAGTTTTTTGTTACTATTTTTAACTATAAGTTATAATTTATTTTAAATATTTACAATTTATATTATAAATTATAATTTTTTTTTATTTTAACTATAAATTATAATTTTTTATTAAATACTTACAATTTCTATTATAAATTATAATTTATAAACTATTAAGAATAACTTTGTCAAAAACTCCATTAAAATGACACAAAAGGACACAAATGCATTAACTAACCAAATCTTTCAATTCAAAATTCTCTCCCCCCTAAACTGTTGATTGCATACGGCACATGAAACTTAGTTAGGTAGTCCTAAAATATCAACAGATTTTGGTCACCTTTAAAATAATTGCTTATTTTTCTATTTATTTTTTGTTTTTTAGTAAATTAAAATTAGTATTTAATTAAATTATTATATTTTTAAACTTCTCTCGTCAAAATGAATTAAAAAAGTATAATTTTTTATTAAAATATAAAAAAATTTAAAAAGATAAATTATTGTACTTTTTAACTAATTCTCTTTATCGCAACAAGCCGAAAAATTAATATTTTTTATTAAAATATAAAATAAATTTAAAGAAATAAAAATAAACTAAAATAAGCTAATAAACTAAATTTTATATTGCTTATTTACATCTTTAGTAAAAAAAAATCATCTTTTAATCACATTTGTTACTTTTTGTTCATTTCATCAAGATGGTTCAAAAAAATAAAAAAAAATTGTCAAAACATGAAAAAAATTCAAAAAAATAATTAAATATACAAAAAAATAAAATTGAGTCCAAACAATTCTATTATTTACATGATACTTTTAAAAATTAAGAATGTTTAATACACATTAAGTGAACTACTCATTATTTTTTACATACTCAACAAGGTAGAAAAATATAATCACTTAAGAGTGGGGGTGTTAGTTGTAGATAAATTTATGAACTTATAAATTATAATTAAAAAAATATAATTATAATTTTAAGTAGAAGTTATAAATATTTATTAAATTTATAATTTTATAGCTTAAAATAGTAAATAATTTATTTATTAATTTAAAATTATAAACAGGAAAACATAAAAAAATTATTTAAACTTTTTTTTAATTTTTTATCAAATTATAATTTAAACGGTAACAAATACCCTGAGATACCTCCAAAATCACCAAATTTTTACATAAAGGCACGTATCAATCTCCAGATCTCCTGATCCAAAGGCCTCGTTTGTTTTGACAGATTATTAGTTCACCTGGACTATTAGTTTAGAGTATAATTTAATCCGATATTGGTTAAGCATCCGGACTAGTTATCCGGACGAATTACTAGTCCGTCATATGAGGGATAGTTAGTGAGGGGGAGGTGTGGGATTAGAAAAAATTAAATTAGAAAGTGAATTTAAAAATTTTAAAAAATAATAAGAAATATTAAAATAAATAACATAAAATTTAATAATAATATAAAATTTAACTTATT
>JAULJZ010115365.1:0-11399 GCA_032270985.1 Heliamphora pulchella
ACATGTGAATCATCGGGGGTGACAAGAAGGACTCCTATTCCATAGCCATATTGATTGGACGCGCCATCAAAATATAGGGTCCATTTGTCATCCCTAACTTTCATTAGCTGGTCGTCGGGAAATTAGAATCCGTGTCTTCATCCCCTACAACTGGTTGGTCGGCCAAAAATTCTGCAACTGCCCTGCCCTTGACTGACTTTTGGGTGACATGTTGGAGATCAAACTCAGATAATAGCAGCAACCATTGGGCCAGCCTTCCTGTCAGTGCCAATTTTTCGAACAGATACTTCAACGGGTCCATCCGATAGATGATGTTTACTGTGAAAGATAACATTTAGTGCCTTAGTTTTCAGGAAGCCCAAACCAAGGCCCAGCACGTCTTCTCCAACGGCGTGTATCGTATTTCTGACCCGATCATCTTTTTGCTTAAGTAGTAGACGGCTTTTTCGACTCCAATTTCTCCCTCTTGTGCACGCATGCATCCCATAGCCGAATCAGTCACTAACAAATAGAGGATCAGTGGCCTGTCAGGTTCGGGAGGAGCTAGAACAGGAGGGTTTTGTAGGTACTGTCGTATGGCATCGAAGGTGTCTTGGCATTTCTGATCCCACTCAAACTTGACTGCCTTCTTCAGCAAGTGGAAGAGAGGCTCACAGGTAGTTGTCAATTTTGCGATGAAGCGGCTGATAAATTGGATCTTTCCCAGAAAACCCCGGACTTCTCGCTCGGTCCTTGGAGGAGGCATTTCCAAAATTGCTTTGATCTTTGAGGGGTTAACTTCGATACCCCGTTGGGTGATCATAAATCCAAGAATTTTTTTGGCGGTGACTCCAAATGCACATTTTTGTGGGTTAAGCCGCATTTTGTACTTTTGAATCCTCTCGAAGAATTTTTGTAGTGCTGTAATGTGGCCATCCCGATCCTTAGACTTGACTATCATGTCGTCCACGTACACTTCAACCTTCTTATGTATCATGTCATACAATAAGGTAGTGGCGGCCCTTTGATAGGTTGCCCCGGCATTCTTCAAGCCAAATAGCATAACACGGTAACAATAAGTACCCCAAGGCGTGGTGAATGTCGTCTTTTCTCTATCTTCAGGATCCATCAGAATCTGGTTGTACCCGGAGAAGCCATCCATGAATGACAGCAAGGCATGCCCCGCTGTACTATCTACCAAGACATTATTGTGTGGCAGTGGGAAATTATCTTCAGACTAGCCTTGTTGAGATCCCAAAAATCCACGCAGATTCGAATACGACCGTCTTTCTTTAAGACTGTCACTATATTGGCTACCCATTTCGGATACTCGATTACCATTAGAAATCAGGCGTTGATCTGTTTGTCAACCTCTTCTTTGATCTTCAAAGCCCATTCTGACCGGATTCATCTTAGTTTTTGTTTGACCGGTTTAGCATCGAGGTATAAAGGGATATGGTGCTGAACGATGTCGGGATCAATTCCAAGCATATCCTCATAAGACCATGCAAACACATCTTTAAATTCTTTTAATAAAGTTATTAATTGTTCTTGTTCAGCTAAGGATAAGGAAGAACCAATTTGAATATTTTGCGGGTTAGTTTCATCACCCAGGTTTATTGACAAAGTTTCTTCAATTAGTAGTTGGGCACGCATTTCTTCTTCTCTTTTTACTAAAAGTTTTATTTCTTCGGGGATATCCCCGTCGAATTCAAAATCGTCAGAAAGTGTATGAAATAAATCCAATAAAGAAGAGTAACCCGAAATTTCGTTCATTTCATTAAAAACAGTACGGATTACAAATTCGATAGCAAAAGAAGAGAGGGGAGCACCAACATATGTGCCCTTGATTACAGACTCAGACTCGATCCCAGACTCGGGATAGACAATGCGCACATCATCAGACTCGACGGTCCAGTTCATTACTTCCTTTGTGGCTGCGTCAACAATGAGCTGGGTACGGTCGGTCGGTGCGCTGAAACCCATCATGTGGAAATTCTGATCAGTTATACAAAGCCGAGTTATCTTCTCATTGAATAACATTCCCAGGTCAGCACCATCAAGCTTGTCAGCCCAATCCTCTTCCTGAACCTTCTTTCCTTCCTCTTTCCCTTCTATTGTCTCTTACTCTTCCATGTCAGACAACTGATGGTTGAAGAAGATCTCCAACCCTGGAAACTTTTGATTAGTCTCCTCGTCGACCCATGGCTCGGGAAAGCCGCAATACGGGAAGTCTTCCCCTTCCTTGATGAAGTATCCATTGAGTGTCCCGGAATAATTGGCCTTTCACCCCCTTCTGGGCCCTTCCAGATCTTCCTCCATTGGTTTATATCCTAGACCAAAATGATGTGAAGTGGGCAAAACCTGAATGGGTTCCGGGATACCTTGCTGTTTACGCCCCAATCCCATGCCATGGAAGAAGGACATTTTTCTCATCATCATTAAAGCTTGTGGGTTGACATACCTTTCTTCCTCATTCATTAGTGTCTGAACAGCCCCAGCTTCATCAAACTAAAAATCACTAAGCAACACGTCGTCTTCACTGTGATGAACTTCTAGCAGAGTTGTGCCCTCTCCTCCCTTCGTGGGATGAATACTGTCCTCTCCATGTATGGTCAGCACTATCCCATTCTTTATCAATTTTAGTTTTTGGTGAAGGGTAGAGGGTACCACCTGAACATTCGGATCATATAGCCACGACCTGCCCAGCAGCAGATTGAAGGAAGCCGAGACGTCTAGCACATGAAACTCTACTGACGTTTCCAAAGGTCCCACTAAAACTACGAATGACACCAATCCCAGTACATCCCTTCTGGTGTTGTCATAAGCCCGCACCCCTTGATTGTAGGGAACAAATTGGCCGGGCCTCATCCCTAAGCAGATGGCTGTTCTCAATGGACAAACATTCAAGGAAGACCCATTATCGATGAGGGTTACTAGGACCCATTTTTCCAAGCACTTGACAGTGATGTGGAGCGGCTTGTTGGGACTTTTTCCTTCAGCGGGCAAATTCTTATCAGAAAAGAAAATAACTTTTGGTTCGGCGGCTGGCAGAATAAGTCCAATAAGCTACTCGGGGTTGCATCTATCGGGACACTGGCCTTATTCAACACTTTCAAAATAGCTTGTCTATGCTTGTGCGAAGCCATCAACAAGCCCCAGATACTGATTTTGGCATGTGTCTTTTTCAACTGTCTTAATACGGCATTATCCACCTGTTCTTGCTCTGGCTCTTTCTCTTTTCCACTCGGCTGTCTTCTCTCTAACTGAGCTGGCTTAAAATGTCTTCCACTTCGGGTAAGATGCTCCACGCCATCTTCGGGGTCCTATAAGCCGGGCATGACATTATCAGTCTGTCTCACTTCGTTTAAGTACGGAGGGCTTTCAAACGCACACAAATCATTTAGGTCACTAACGGTTGCCCTTTCTCTCCTTTTCTCGTCGTCTTCGATAGCCCATGTGTTGTCAATTTTCTCCCAGATGTCTTCCTCAATAAAATTTATATGCTGCTCTTGAGTGGCCCAAAAGTCAGCCCACTTGGCCCCATCAGACTTCAACACAATCCTTACCAACCAATAGGATTGCATGTCATCAACGTCTACCTCTTCCTTAAGAAATTGGGGAAGGATGATTCCATTGAGTACATGGCCAAACCCATAAGGCCTAGTGGGATAATCCAACGGCCAATCATCCACCTCATTGTGCTCCTCTTCCTCATGTTGGTAAACTTGGATCATGGGTCGATACCATTCCCTGGTATTATCGTTCCATTCTTCCATTCTGTCTCGGCTGCCTCTAATCATCATGAATGAACAACTTATCGAATCCTCGATAGATGAAACTGACGGGCGCGATACGTGTGTTGAACAAATAAACTAACTTGGGTCTTCAAACTGTCCCAAAGTCACACAATTTACCCCAAATGTTACAATTTACCCCAAACTAACTTGTAACATTTGGTTTTTGAGCAACGGACGGTGGAGAGATCACCTTATTGTCAATGAGATTTTGGATTCCATGTCAGAGTCTCATACATTTGTCAGTCAGATGCCCATGACCTTGCTGGAAGGCACAGTATTGAGAGGCATTGTATCTCAGGGGAAGCAGGTCGGGCACTTGCATGGGATCTAGTACCTTGATGAGTTCTTTCTCTATCAAATGGTTCAAAGAAGTGGATAATGGGATGTTGAGAGGGGTGAAAGTTCTTCATGGCTGTTGTTGTATTTGCTGACCATTACCTGACTGTTGAAAGTTGCTTGTTTGATGGGTGGAATAAGAAGGGTTCAAAAGGATCACCTCGCCTGAGTAGGACACGAGGTTAGTTGCTGCGGATTGGTTTTGGTTGGTTGCAGGAAAAGTCCTTTTTAGGGATTTCTGATTGGATTCTGTCTTCTCGATATCACCAGATTAGATAGCGTCCTCAATTTGCACCCCAGCGTCGAACAACTGTTCAAAGGTGGACAGCGGCTGCGTGATGAGGTAGCACTTTAATGGAGACTGCAGATTCTTAACCACCATTCTCACCTGCTCTTTATTGGTTGGCCTGTTTGTCATTTTTGCAGCTTTACCCCTCCAATGGGTCAGGAAGTCAACGAAAGATTCCTGACACTGTTGTCAGGTTGTTTCAAGCTCTCGAGTAGTGACGTCCAGCTGGACGTTGAAGCTGTACTGACTGATGAAGGCGGTGGCTATATCATCCCATGTTCTAGTTTTGGCCACTTCGAGAGAAAGAAACCACCTATGTGCAGCTCCAGAAAGCGATCGATGGAATAATTGGGCCTTGAGTTGATCATCAATCCCTATGTGGGAGAGAGTGCCCACATACATCCTTAAATGAATACGAGGATCCCTAGTACCGTCAAACTTTTCCATTTCTGGCATCTTAAACTTCTCGGGCAGCTTTGCATCTGAGAACGAGCATAAACGTCCTACGTCCAGCATATATTCTTCTACTCTTTTTGCCTTCCTTAATGCCTTTTCCAATCGGTCAATCTTTTCTGCCAGCGCAGATTCCCTAGATTGGGTAGTATTTTCTTCTTCTACCACAATCGGGCAGGGAACTCGAGGTGGCGCAACAACTTGTGGTATCTCCGGTCCTTGGTTGTCATCCCAAAAATCTCCATCATTCTCATTCATATTGTCAGGCTGTTCATTCACACTGAGCACACGGGCTTGGATTGCTTGAATCTGGGCCTGACACTGAGTTTAAGCCTGGGTCTGTTGCTCCACGGCCCGCTGTATCTCGGTAATAGCCCTCATCAGGGTTGTCAGATTAACTTCATTCTTTGCCATATCTGTTGATTCAGAAACTCTGTGAAGCCTACCCAATTCTGATCTTACCCAAACTCGTTCGACTGTACTCTCCCTGGACCAATGGTAACCCACAGAAAAACCTAGATCCCACAAGCAGAATAACCAGTTTTAGATATTTTTTGAAAGAATTCAGACAACATAAAGCAAATCTCCCAAATACCCCAAAATAGCTTAAACTTAAATAATGCCCCCTGTCGGACTCATGCCAGCAGCATAACAACTGAAAACCCATAATAAGAACCAAAGGGAATGAATCAACTAAGTTCTAAAGGAAAGACGGACGGCGTTCCGGCGAGAAGATTATTCTAACTCTCAAGAGACTGGTTTGACCAATGAAAAAAAACAACAGCATAACGGTAGAAGAACAGGTCGAAAGAGAGGGGGTTGAAGAAAGCAAGCCTAGACTAAATAAAACGAGATATAGAACTAGTAACCTGAGCAGAACCCGAAAGGGGAGGATCTATCTTAAAGGTCCAAAAACGAAACACAGGCATGACCCCAGGAAGAAACCTGATACAACAATAGGGAAGAACTGACAATCCGAGAAGAACCCGAAGGAGAGAGAGAGGTGTTAGAACGAAACATGGGCACGACCCCGGGAAGAGAACTATGGCGTGAGAAACTAATAGGGTGAAGAACGAAATCCGGGTAAGGACCCGATGGCAAAAAACTAATCTATCAAAGGATAACAGAAAATCCAGGCCGAATTCGGGAAAAGAACTAGCCTAACAATATTCAACCAAAATGTACAATAAAGAAAAACACATAATCCTATTAGGGTTAGCAGCACCTGATTGGGGGGGTTCTCAGCTCACTATATGCAGCAGGCTGGTTTTGGTCAATCGAATAGGGTACCTTCTGAATAGTGTCGGGTATATACCTCCCATGCCTGGAGTGGTGCAGGACATGGTCAAACAGTACGCCCGAACTCTTTTACTGCACCTATGATAGCGTACAGTCAGTAAGGGTTGCCCATCTTTCCAACAATCCCCGAAACGGATTAACGTTCAGGGCATCGGGTCGACCAGGCAGGGGGTTGGAGAACAAATGCATATGCATGCGAAAATGCAAGTGAGAAATTTTATTAAGAACCAATTATGTTTTCAAATCTAGCCCTCTTATTTGATTTTGAAAATCAATCCCCAGCGGAATTGCCAGAAAATACTGTGGCGTTGGGATTTGGGGGTCAAAAATAAGGTAAGTCAAAGATGTTTTGAAAAATATTTTGAACACCTTGAAAACCAAATTTTGAAAACCCTTTTTATTAAAAACGGAGTCGCCACTTAGTTTTTGAGAAAAATTAAGAAAAATAAAAATGGCTACTGATCTTAGAAAACGTTAACTAGAGAAAAGAGGGTTCGGGGGATAAGGTACGAATCAGGAAAGGTGTTAGGCACCCCATTCGCCCAACCGTAAGGTTGGCCTCTACTAATCATCATTGGTTCTTTAATAAAAATTTTCAAATGCAAGCAAATAGAGAACATCCAAAATCAAATATAGAAAATACATAAAATATGTACATAGCACTCCAAATTAGAACAAATAAAGGGATTAATTCCTAAGTCATACGGCATGCAATTCTATCTAAAGGATACATGGAACATACCCATATGCAATATTTATAAAAATAAATTAAACTAGTATGATTCAAATAAAAGAGTAAAAATAGGTTAAAGATGCTAAAATTATCTAAACATGATTCGCTACAAATAAGCTAAACTACACTAAATATGCATTTAAAGAAAATAACCAAAACATGCATAACATTCATTTAGAAAGAAAAATATGAATATGATAAGTACTAAAAAAAAGTATTATGGAAAAGAAATTAGAGCTATAAAAAGAAGAGAAAATTGAGCTTTTAAAGAAAAATGAACACTAATATTAAATGAAAAGAAATACTAACAAAGAAAAATTAAATTAACACTAAAAGGAAAGGAAGAGAAAATAGAATATTATAAAGCTAGTAAAGAAGTATTAAACTAATATTGTAAGAAAAGAAAATAAAGAAAATGCTAGAGAGTAAAATTACATTACTATTAAAGAAAAGAAAAAAGAAAAATAAATGAAAAATAAACACTAATGGAGGAACATTAATCTAAAGGGAAGATAACATAGAACATTAAAAAGGAAATTAAAACTATATTGAAAGAAAGAGAAAGTAAACTATACTAAAAGAAATATAAATGTTAAAAAGAGAACATTAAATTAATGCTTAAAAGAAAAGAATATCAAATTAATATTACTAGAAAAGAAAGGGAAATGAAAATATGTTCTAGTAAAGAAAATTAGACTAATACTAGCAAAGCAAAAAAAATTAAAAATAACTATTTAACTTAAATGTAAAATGTAGTATTGATTACTACATTCACATAAATGTAAGTGCATTATTATAACAATTAATAATATTAATTAGTCTAATTGTCACAACAAGTTAGCACTATTTTAATAATTTAATGAAAGAAATAACAAATGTGCAAAGTATGAATGTGAGGAAATTAATTAACTAAATAATTAAAGAGAATAATCAAATTACATGAAGCAAAAAAAAGAATGACTATGTAAATGGAAAAGAAATGTGAATTGAAATTAAAAATTAACCCGAACACTCCAAGAGAGAGGAAGTGGAGTTTAGGAAGATCGGGGATCTAAGCAAGATACCTAGATTGTTGGAGAATCATCAAATTGGGAATGTACTTCAATGACCCAATCCTCAGATGGTGATCCAAGCAGGGTTTCGATGAAGGTATCGGAGGTTTGGGACTCGAAATTTCAGCAGGGCTTCGGCGTCGAGGCTCGGGATCACTCGATATATCGGCAGAGTCTCTCTCACTCAAAATTCGTACTGAAAATGTACGCTGGGATACGGTATTTATAAAATTCTTCAACCAATGAGGTGTTGCCACGTTTTGGGACACGTCAGGCCATTTGGAGTTGGTGATCGCCACAATGCAAGTTGGCGGTCGCCATGTTTTTGAAAAGTTCCACAAAGTTCTATGGCGGTCGCCACAATGAGAGTGGGCGGTCGCTATGATGAAACGTGGCAGTCGCCACTTTGGGCTAGGGTTTCTATAAAGTTCTACTGTAGTCGCCATAATGCAAGTTGGCGGTCGCCTTACTTGGGAGCAAGTTTCGATGGTTTGACAAAATTTTATTGGTTTGAAGGTTTCGGGTTCAAATACCGAGCTTGGATCACTTTTCGAGGATCGTACTGAGGCAATAATCCACCTGTTTTCATCAGCAGATTCGCCTAAGATTAGGCGGGATTAAATTGGGGTGTCTACAGATTGTTCGATCCTATGTCCCATAAGTTATGATTTATGCTTCGCATGCTTGTACTCTATTCTTTAGTAGATTGTACCTTGCCATACTCACATGCCATGTTATAATTAATTGTACATGAGAAGCATATTGCACATCATGAGCATTCATATATTGCATCTTAGGTTATCAGAGTCCCATTCGTATCTTTCATTGGGGGTTGAGTTATATGAAAATTATTCTTTCTGTGATTTTGGATTTAGGGCATCACTGGTTGCCATATTGCAAAATGAAATGGGAGGTTTTTATTATATAAATGAGGAATTATGCACCATGGGTTCGTCACTAGATTTAATTAGACTTTGGGTTGATGCTTAACATGCATCCTGGTCCTTAATGTGGGACGGTTGGCCTGGATAAGGATGGATAAAACTGGTTGGCGCGCCTCCACGCCGTTGCCATTGAGTAAAACGGCTGAGGCATGTAGGTAAAGCGAGCGTTTACCTTTCTCAACTAGGCGAGGATAGGTTAAGTGATCAATGTACCATCAAGTCTACTCTGTAATTCTCGACGTGGAATTCATGATATTGTTCTGAATATATGTCGGGTTTGGTGATTGCATTGCATTCATCTACATTACGCACTCAAACAATTGTTCTTATATTTGATTGTCCTATTGAACATGATAAATTATCTGTCTATTTGCCCTTAAAATTTGTATTGGGTATTATATGATATGTATTGTAGGATATTTTGTTGTGAGTTTGTTAAACGGTTTAAGGAATTTGCTTCTGAGCTCCGGCTCATGGCAGTCGTGCCACAGGTGAAGACGAAGAACCATTTGAAGAAGCTGGGTTCGTTGAAGGAGTAGATTTTGTGGAAGGAAAAGAGTTGCAGGAGCCAGCAGACCCCAACAGTGCCGCTTGAAGGCGTAGAATATTTGCTTTTTGAACTTTTTGTTCAGTTTTTCACGGACATATTGTAACTCTTGTTGAATTTTCTGGATGACTGTAATCATTAAGTATTTTGAACAAACTTTGAACCGTTAATGATGTAGTAATTATAATATGTAATTATGAATGATCGGTTATAATATTTTTCTTATTTAAAGTTACGTATGTCCTGACGTGTCCAGAGGACGGGGCATCACACTTGTGTTGCATGTCGGGCTCGTCAGAGTCGAAGTATATATATGTGTTACATTTGGGGCTCGTGAGTATCGATGATTGCATGTGAAGCATTGTAGTATATGTGTATATATATCAAACTGTTTTCCTTTGATGCTCTTGTGATTCGAAAAATCTTATATCTTTTTGCATTATATTTAATCCTGTAAAACTTGTTTTGAGGTTTGAGCGAGTCGTAACTTACGTATTACTCTGCTGGTATTTTTAGCTTTTATTTTATGTTTGTCTAATTTTTGTTGAGTTTTGACTCACGGTGTGGGATTTGAACTATTTTTCAGGTGTACGATCATGCAAGTTGATTAGGAGAAGCCGGTTGGGGTTGAAGACTTGTAGTCTTCTTTTATTTCCTTTTGAATCATGTATGTTTTACATCTTTTGGTTTTGGAACAGTATGTTGTAAGCCTACAAGTCTTCAGCCCCAACCGGCTTCTCCTAATCAACTTGCGTGATCGTACACCTGAAAAACAGTTCAAATCTCACACCGTGAGTTAAAACTCAGCAAAAACTAGACAAACATAAAATAAAAGCTAAAAATACCAGCAGAGTAATACGTAAGTTACGACTCGCTCAAACCTCAAAACAAGTTTTACAGGATTAAATATAATGCAAAAAGATATAAGATTTTTCGAATCACAAGAGCATCAAAGGAAAACAGTTTGATATATATACACATATACTACAATGCTTTACATGCAATCATCGACACTCACGAGCCCCACATATAACACAGATATATACTTCGACTCTGACGAGCCCCACATGCAACACATGTGTGATGCCCCGTCCTCTGGACACGTCAGTACATACGTAACTATAAATAAGGAAAATATTCTAACCGATCATTCATAATTACATATTATAATTACTACATCATTAACGGTTCAAAATTTGTTCAAAATACTTAATGATTACAGTTATCTAGAAAATTCAACAAGAGTTACAATATGTCCGTGAAAAACTGAACAAAAAGTTCAAAAACTAAAAGATGTAAAGCATACATGATTCAAAAGGAAATAAAAGAAGATTGCTTGTGGGTATTTCACGTGACCCAGGCGTCGAGACGTGACATATCGTCAATCTCAAACAATTGGGATGTAGATTCCGTCAATAATTAATATTCACCATATAATTAATACTATTATCCAACTCACTGGGACTATAGACACATAAAAGATCGCACCTTCTAATTAATCAAATCAACGAATATTAAATATACGCAAATAATAATTATTTTGGGATTAAGAATATAAATACTCATAATAATCTTGAAGTATGAATTAATTTATATAGTCAGTATAAAACTAATTACCCCAATATGATCTTATTTAATACACACAAAATATATGCATGTGGAAATATTTTGAACAAATGCATATTCATTTATGTGAAATATAACTAACACATAATTGCCTTTGACTGACTGTTTATAATTCGAACTTATAGATATGAGCGCAACATGACGGTTGTAAAATTTTAGTTGTTGTGCAATGAAAAAAGTGGGGGGGACCTGGTACCAGTTTGGATTTTGGAATTGTTGGAATATTAGATTTAGATTGATTAGAATATTAGATTGATTAGATTGATTCTGATTTGATTTTATTCTATTATATCTTCTTATTGTTTATCCCTATTCGCTTATAAATAGGCCATATCTTGTAC
>JAULJZ010115376.1:0-11399 GCA_032270985.1 Heliamphora pulchella
AGAGGATAATTAAATCGGGTTGTTAGTAACCTAATTTATTTATCGGGAATCTATATCTTAAACGTGGGGAGAATTCAAGGCATTTGATAATTGGAAACTCAAGACATAATTTGAGTTAGGACCAGAGTTCAGTTAGGACCTTTAGTGGAATAAGTTCTAGTTCGTACGGGAAAGGATCTAACTCGGGGACAGAGTTAGGAATATTCGATTTTCTCGTACGGTTAACCCAAGTCCTATACTTCCTCATGATCCCTCACGTAGCCCATAATACGCACGGATATTTTTCTTGTTGGTTTTGGTAATTATTTAATTTAATTGGAATACCAATTTTGCCATCGGGGACATTCGGGAATTAAATTAAATTAATGAGTGGCGGTTTTGGTATTTGGCACACCTAGGATTTACTCTCTAAGTGGCCGGGCCTAGGAGATGATGGGATTGATTATTTATTTTAAGTATATCTCTTTATATCCTTTTAGGAAAGAGAGTATATACTTTATATAATTTTGATATATTCTTATATATTGAAAAGGAAGCTTATTAATCAAACCTTAACCCTAATACTCCTACATAGCCGCTGCCCTCTTCTCTTCTTTGGCGATTAATTTTTTCTTTTTGGAGATTATTGTGAGAAGAAACCAAAAGGAGGAAGAACACTTCGATCGGAATCGGTGCCCACACATCGTGATCGTCGTAGTGCGTTTGACTCATACGTGAGAAGATCGCAAGGTTGTCTTCAACGTATTCGGGATTTCTTGAAACTTTTCGACAAGTTTCATAAATGTATTAAACTATTAAAATTATTATAATTTTCGTTTTTCATGAAAATCGTATACGTCATTTTTTACGGTCACGACGTCGATTCAAAAAAATTTTTCGCTGCGCGGCTCCCTATTTCCAACAATTCAGTTGTTATTACTATATAATAGTTGTTATTCCCATTTGTTATTATGGTAGTTTAATTTTCTGTTAATAATATTCTTTTGTTTTTCCTTTTCTTTTATTCATAAAATCTTTTTAATGTTAATTTAATTTCCCTTTCATAGTATTTCTTTTATTTCCCTTTTCTTTTATTTTGTTTAAAATATAAAATATATAAAATCTATGATAAATAGTTAGATCCCTTCTCTAATTTGTTTAATAACCCTTTTTCTTTCGAAATCTTTTATTTTTGGTTTAATTCTCTTTTGTCAATTTTCTTTTGTATGAATAAAAAATATATATAAAACTCTTGTTATTAGTTTAATTGTTTGATATGCTTTCTAGTTTAACATTTCTCTTTAGTAAAAGTTAATCATGTTAATATTAATCTAACTTATTTTGGTAATATGTATGCTTTATTTACTTCATTTAAAATCATGTTTTAGAATAATTTAGGTTATTTTAGGTTGTTTAATGATATTGTTAGAAGATGCATGTCCATTTTTAATATAATTTGAATTTAGTAACTTTTAGTCTATCTTTGTTTCTTTTTATTTGAATCATGCATGCGGGTTTGCATCATGTATCCAATAGTTAGAAATTACATGCCATAGGACTTAGGATTTTTTCTTTTTCTACTTGTTTGATTTGGCATCCTATATACATATGTTATATATTTTTATTATTTGATTTTGGATGTTTCTTCCTCACCTCTATTTTCTATATTTACATACATTTGAGAATTCTAATTAAGAACCAATGATGATTAGTAGAGGCCAACCTCACGGTTGGGCGAATGGGGTACTTAACACCTTCTCTAATTCGTACCTTAGGCCTCAGACCCTTTTTCTCAGGTTAATGTTTCAAAGATCAGTAGCTATGGCATTGAGATTTTAGGGTTTTGAAAATGGTCAAAAATATGAGAATTCAAAGGATGTTTAGAAAATATTTTAACACCTTTAAAGCTAAATTTTAAAAATCCCTTTTTGTTGGAAACAGAATCGCCACTTGGTTTTAGAGAAAAATCAAGAAAAACAAAAATGGCTATGATCTTTAAAACATTTAACCAGAGAAAATGGGTTCGGGGGTTAAGGTACGAATTGGGAAGGTGTTAGGCACCCCGTTCGCCCAATCATAAGGTTGGCCTCTACTAATCATCATTAGTTCTTTAATAAGATTATTCAAATGCATGCAAATAAAAAAAATAGAGGCAAAGAGGGAATATCTAAAATCAAATACAAAAAATACATAATTTATGTGTTTAGAACTCTGATCAAGACAAATAAAGAAGTAAAAACCCTAAATCCTACGGTATAGAATTTCTAACTAAAGGATACATGGTGCACTCCTACATGCAATTTCACCAAAATAAACTAAGCTATCCTGACTTGAATAAAAGAACAAAAGCATGCTGTAAATAGCTAAAATTACCTAAACATGAATTGTCATAACATAAGCTAATCTATTTTAATCATGGTTTCAAAGAAAATAACTAAGACATGCATGTTATCAAAATAAACTAATCTACCTCATACACCGGCTTTAGCAGCCTACCTCATACACCCACATACGCACACATGCATCATCAACCAGGATTTACATCTACTGGATCACAGATTCATCTAATCCATTTCATACATATATGCAAACCTAAACCAGGATTTAAAGCATATAACTATGTATCAACAAGACATTCTACAAATCACGTCACATGCATATAAAACTCTAGGTTTTAAAGCGTAAACCATGCTACACATAACGATATCACCTTATGTAATTCACTTACATATTCCGTACATAAAAAAACAGTTATAAATGCACATAACCATATAACCCGACTAGACATCACAAGCTACACACCCGCCATTCGATACTCGAACGACCCATCCACAAATCGAGACCTGTTCACACACAGGGACAACCAACACCTAAACTGGAGATCAACACCCGAACCTCCCCCGGGACGATTCTCATCAGAACCCAACCTTTAACCAAACCACGAACCCACACATCGCGCGCATACTCAGCACTCACACAACTGTGCTGCAAACCCTAAGCCACCCATGCACGTCACACCCAAGGACGGCATCACACAAACACCCGGGGCCACCACATGACCCTCAAAACCATAACACCACCAACCGAACCCCAAAAGGGACCCAAAGGTATTTGAATCAACTAATTCCCATAAATTAATCAATTGAATACCAAAGAACACCAATTGGAAACCAAAACCCAACCACCGAACCATCAACACACGGCCCAGGACTTCAGTCGACCGAACCAAGCCCCTAGTCGATCGAAGACCACACTGGAAAAGCCCAAAACGCCATGGAACATCGTTCAGTTGACCGAACCCCTCGGTCCAGTCGACCGAACCCAAAAACCAAGCTTCAGTTGACTGAACCTCATGGTTCAGTCGATCGAACCGCGGTGGAAACCGTTTTTGAAGCTACAGGTTCAACCCTCTAAACCCCGAATTGATGCCTCCAAACTCCAAATCAACACCCGCGAACATGTACACACCTAGACCTAACACCAAGACCTCAAAAAAAACTCTCGACAGTCGATTCCTTCCATGAAATCGACAAAAAACAAGTTTTAAACCCAAATGTCCAACTGAACATAAACTCAGATCTACAACAATCTACTCGTTAAAAACACACACGTTTATCCATAGCACCCTTATACAGTAGTAGGGTCTAGAATCCTACCTCGGTGGGTTAAAAACTTGACGTCTCGATCTACGTAAAAAATTGAGCTTTGTCGAAATCAAAATCTGACCGGATGGTTGCGTAGCCCACCGCGCCAAAAGTAAGAATCCACTGTTGGATCGTTAAAAATCGAGCCCCGGGACCCTGAGAACTTAGAGAGAAGGAAGAGAGGAAGTGAGAAACTTACTGGAGAAGTTTTGAAAAAATATCTTTATGAAAATATCTAACTCCAGATATTTATAGGCCTCCAAAATATTTTTTTTTTTTGAATTTTTGAAATTCTCCCCACAATGGTCCACGACCCCGGGAACCTACCCTGCATGCATATCTAAGCCCGATCACGGATCAGAAGCAGTAAAAAATGCTCAAACAAAAACACGTATTGCGCGTACGGAAACACCGAAAAAAAATGGGTCAGGGTCTCACAACTCTACCCCCCCTAAAGGAATTTTGCCACCGAAATTCAACATAAGGCCAAAATAACAAATCGTCGATTGCAATCGACACAAGCACATGAAATGGTCAGCCAAATCATTCCTAGGATATAGTCAAACACGGTTAGGCATCCTAGACAACGGCTAACTTTCTCAAAAACTCGGGATCTACAACACTCCTAACCTCACATCCTCACCAACCACTGCCTCAACCCAGCACACCATCCACGGGATTCAGAACCAACCCCAAACAGATGCAATGATGAATCTGACCCAAAACCTGTAGATTCAGGAAGTACCTCTACTCGCAGAAGGCATATCAGCATCCTCCAGCACGACCGGTGCCCTTGAAGAACCGTGAGCTGTAAGAGAATACACTCGGGGCAATCTCACTCTGTCATGTCCGCCATAACTCGGTGCTGTCGGCTTCCGCACCACCTGAATTGATGTACTCCCACCTGCCATCCGGGTAGTCTGTACTGCAGAAGGCTGCTGTCGACCTTGCACATACGAACCCACTGGTGTGTCCTCCCTACTCGGCGTACTGCCTCCCTAGGGATAATTCCTACGAATATGTCCGAACTGTTCACACCCATAGCAAACTGGCGATTCCCTCCCCTGCGGTTGCACTGGAGCCAAACTCTGGGATGATCTCGACTGTAAACAATCCACCGCACGATGCCCTGGCTGTCTGCATCGAAAACAGGTCAACTTCCTCCGCTCCGGCTTCCCAAACGAAGCCACAAATGGTGATGGTGCTGAAAATTGCTGTGGTCCAGATGGGTAGAAGCTGGAACCAGAGGACCTCTGCCTCTTGCTGGAGCGTCCACCTATCTGTACCTCCGTCCCACTCTGCAATGTCCTGGCCTCCCTCAAAGCTCGAGTCTCAGCCAGAGCATTCTTAACCCTCGCTGTTGCCTCCACTAGCTCTTTGAACACACGAAATCTCATCACAGCCACTCGCTCCTTGATCGCCAGCCTCAAGCCCCGCTCAAACCTCATCGAAAGCAACTCATCTGTGCACTCCACCTCCAGTGCAAATCAAGACAAGCACATAAACCTGGCCTCGTACTGCATGATGCCCATGGCCCCCTGGGTAAGAGAATAGAACTCCTCCCTACACAAGACCCTCCTTGAAGCTAGGAAATATCTCTCCAAGAATACTCGTGTAAAAGCTGCCCATGTGGCCCCCATAGTAGTCTTGGCATATCTCCACCTCTGTTGAGCAGCACCCTTCAGCTGAAAAGTAGCAAAGGAAACCCACAACTCGTCCTCCACAATCTGCAATGTGTCAAGGATCTGAGTCGTCAACTCCAACCACTCTGTCGCTATAAGAGGATTAGGATCTCCAGCAAAGGTAGGCAGATCCATACGCCGAAACTCCCGCATCGCAACTGTAACCCTCACCTCCCTCGCCTCAGGCACTGCCTCCATCTCCCTCACAGGTTCACCCCTAGCAACCAGCTGCTAGATAGAACCAACCAGCACACGCAACAACTCTGTCGCGCCCATTGGTCCCTGGGGAGCATTAGCATCCCCAGCATCAGGGATAGGAATATCCCCTTGGCCGGCACGGCCACGGCCTCGACCACGGCCCCGCCCTCGTCTCACCGACATCGCGTCTATATGAAAGCAAAACAATACATAAGACGTAAGACATCGCATGAACATAAACGATAAATACTTAGCATGCTAACACATAGCCACATAGGTTCATGCTAAACAACTCCACATGTACCGAGGAGAACTAACAAGAATGACACGTCAATCTGGATAACCTACTCAGATTTCCTGATAGAAATCACGTCAGCTAAACGCGTTTCTAACTTGGCTCCTAAGTTTGTTAATCCAAACGCCCAAAGGCAGGACTATCACTCCTAAGATTCAACCCCCATGCTCACATATACATATCGTTCACATATGACCCGCATGCTATCACGTTCATATTATCAAAACATCTAAACACATGCTGTCAAGCACACGCAATCAACCTCACACGGTGATGCAACCTATTTCCACGGCTCATAGGTATTCGAACCCAGAGCTCCGATACCAAGTTGTTACGTCCCAAACTCTGGGCCACGTGAAACACCCATAAACAAACAACCACAACACCTAGCCCGAGAATACACTCTCAAAATAAACCATACATGCATTGCATATAAACGCTAAACAGAAACATTACACGGCTCCAACGCCAAAAAATAACATATTATAGCATACATGCCACAAAAGAACCAAAAAGGGAAGACTACAGTTCTTCCACTTCTTCAGCAGTCTCCGTATCAACCTGCGTGACCGGTACCTGAAAACATTTTATCCCACACCGTGAGCCAAGGCTCAGCAGATTCTAAACAACACATGCAATATAAGCTAAACATGCTCGATAAACGAAGAGCAGTTTTTGACTCTCTTTCAAGCCAATAAAATAATTTGAAATATCGTTTTAGATCACGACTCACCAGAGCCAAAAAACAATTTTCACATGCAAGGGAAAGCGAGGATAAAAACCATGTTTTGACTCTCTCACAGGAGCCTTGAAAATGATTCTTGTATTTCGACTCCCGCCGGCCGTTAATACAGTTTTTAAGAAAATTGGTCTATCCGTCCCAATATGCAATACATGCAATCCATGAATCTTCTCGAACTTTTACCAAAGGACCACTGCCCCAACTAAGGCATCTTATCGGACTTTAACCGAAGGACTACTGCAGCCCCAATCGCACACACACCGGCTTTCACAGCCTACCTCATACACCCACACACACACACATGCATCATCAACCAGGATTTACATCTACTGGATCACAGATTCATCTAATCCATTTCATACACATATGCAAATCTAAACCAGGATTTAAAGCATATAACCATGTATGAACACGACGTTCCACAAACCACGTCACATGCATATAAAACTCTAGGTTTTAAAGCATAAACCATGTTACACATAACGATATCACCTTATGTAATTCACTTACATATTCTGTACATAAATAAACAGTTATAAATGCACATAACCATATAACCCGACTAGACATCACTAGCCACACACCAGCTATTCGATACCCGAACGACCCATGCCCAAATCGGGAACTGTTCACACACAGGGACAACCAACACCTAAATCGGAGATCAACACCCGAACCTCCCATAGGGCGATTCTCACTAGAACCCCACCTTTAACCAAACAACGAACCCATATGTCGCGCACATACTCAACACTTACACAACTGTGCTGCAAACCCAAAACCAACCATGCACGTCACACCCGAAGACGACATCACACAAACACCCGGGGCCACCACATGACCCCCAAAACCAAAACACCACCAATCGAACCCCAAAAGGGACCCAAAGGTATTTGAATCAACTAATTCTCATAAATTAATCAATTGAATACCAAAGGACACCAATTGGAAACCAAAAGCCAACCACCGAACCATCAACACATAGCCCAGGACTTCAGTCGACCGAACCAAGCCCCCAGTCGACCGAAGACCACATTGGAAAAGCCCAAAATGCCATGGAACATGATTCAGTTGACCGAACCCCTCGGTCCAGTCGATCGAACCCAAAAACCAAGCTTTAGTCGACCGAACCTCATGGTTCAGTCGACCGAACCTCATAGTTCAGTCGACCAAAATGCGGCGGAAACCATTTTTCAAGCTACAGGTTCAACCCTTCAAACCTTGAATCGAAGCCTTCAAACTCCAAATCAACACCCGTGAACATCCTCACGCCTTGGCCTAATACCAAGACCTCAAAAGAAACTCCCGACACCTGATTTCGTCCACGAAATCGACGAAAAATAGGTTTTAAACGCAAAAATCCAACTAAACATAAACTCAGATCTACAGCAATCTACCCGTTAAAAACACACACGTTTACCCATAGCACCCTTATACAGCAGTAGGGTCTAGAATTCTACCTCGGCGAGTTAAAAACTCGACGCCTCGATCCACGTGAAAAATTGAGCTTTGTCGAAATCAAAATCTGATCAGATGGTTGCGTAGCCCACTACGCCAAAAACAAGGATCCGCTGTTTGATCGTTGAAAATCGAGCCCCGGACCCCCCGAGAACTTAGAGAGAAGGCATAGAGAAAACGAAAAATTTACTGGAGAAGTATTGAAAAATATCTTTATGAAAAAATATAACTCCAGAAATTTGTAGTCCTCCAAAATATCTTTTTTTTTTAAATTTTCGAAATTCGTGCCACAACGGTCCACGGCCCCGAGAACCTACCCTGCATGCATATCTAAGCCCGATCATGTAACAGACGCAGTAAAAACATGCTCAAACAAAAACACGTAACACGCGTCCAAAAATGCCAAAAAAAAAACGGGTCAAGGTCTTACATCAGGCCATTTGGAGTTGGCAGTTGCTAGGTTAGGAGTTGGCGGTCGCCACAATAAGTGAGTTTTCCCGAGGTTCTATTGGCATTCGCCACAATCAAGTTGGTGACCCCATGGTTCAAAGATGGAGGTCGCCACTTTATATAGGGTTTCCAAGAGGTTCTATTGGCGGTAGTCACAATTAACATGGCGATCCCAAGGTTTCAAACATGGCGATTCAAGATGATTTCACTCGTTTAAAGGTTTTGGCCATTAGGTTCAAATACCGAGCTTGGATCATTTCTCGAGAATTGAACTGATGCACCATTCTAACTGTTTTTATCATCAGATTCTCCTAAGATTAGGGGGGATCAAATTAGGGTGTCTACAGTTGCCCCTCTTTGATATAACTTGCAAAGCAACACGTGATGCAAGTTATATCAAAGACCCAGAGACAACATCCCTTTGACCGTGCCGTCAATCTTAGGCCACAAACACACAAGCATGTAAATGATGTTGGTCGTACTCGAATTTCCATCGAGCTGCCTGCGTACCCCTTTGCTAGGGATCAGACCAAAACATAATTCCTGGGGCAAAATGAAAGGTGCAAGATAAGAAACATGATGCAAATGCTAATCATGAACAAATGCTAACATGATGCAGATGCTGGTATGATCAAACAAATTCGAAAGATCGAATCAAGATCTAAAGGGAACACAAGTCAAAGATCGAGTCAAGATCTAAGAACTCGGCTGGGGATAAGATAATCAAGAGGATCGAGTAAAGATCCTAAAAATTACCTTATCCAGGAAGGGTACAACAAATTCAATCAGTGGAGTCAAGACCTAACAATTCAGAACGATAACAGGATAAGGATAACTAAAAAGTTGAGTCAAGACTTTAAAATCATCCTCAACGGAGAGAACCATAAATTAATAGGTCGAGTCAAGACCTAAAAATTCGGGATAAAACACGAAATAAAAATAGTTAAAACCCAAGTCACGGCTTAAAATTAAATTTATCAAAAGGAGAGACCGCGAATTAATAAGTCGAGTCAAGACCGAAAAATTCAGGACGAAGCACGAGATTAAAATAATTAAAAGGCAAGTCAAGGCTTAAAACTATTTTTATCGGGAAGGAAAACCATGAAAAACACATAAGACTTTAAAAATCATTTATGAGAAACACACACACGAAAGTTAAAATCTTTCTTTGAAAAACACACAACACAAGAGACACACACAAGATTTAAAATTATTTTTGAAAAACACACAAGAGTTAAAGTCTTTCTTTGAAAAACACACAACACAAAATAAAACAAAAACAAAACAAGAAAAATAAACAAATGCCAAACATTCTCAAAATACAATGATGTCTACTGACAAGGAGCCGCCAACTTCAGAGTTGGCGGTCGTTGGGTTAAAGCCTCGAAGTCATGACATGACCGTTTACATTTAGGCGGCAGCCTAGACTAAATCTTTCTGACATGGCGGTCGCCGCACCAAAATCCTTCCATCCTGGCGGTCGCCGTGTGCCTTTTGATTCACCCAGTGGTCGCCACAAATCAAAGCAGCAACCGCCATATCAAGACCCGTACAAGGTTCCCTTAGGCTGTGTAGGTTGGCTCATTCTCACACTCTTATCTCCCTCTCTAGCTCCTTGCTCTCCTAAACTCTCTCAAACTTTCTCTTGCTTCCTCTTGTTCTTTACGACCTTTGAGCTTTCGCCTTTACCTTCCGAGTACCGTTTCTTGATACACAATGTTCACACTACTGTTTGTGATTCCTTTTTTGTTCATGGCCAGGGAGACGACGATCTAAGGACACGACGGGGCCCTTCCGCTGCTAAGAGCTCCTCCATGGGCACTATTGGGGGACCTGGCTCCCATATTTCTGCTGGTGGGGTCTTTGCACCACGGCGCTCCACCTCTCTAGGAGCCATGGATAGACTTGCGACCGAGACAAAGCGGTCACTGCTTTGTGCTGTTGAGGAGCAGGACAGGGCGGCACGTGCGGCTACTGCAGCAAAGGTGGCTGTAGATCAGGCAGCAGCGGAGCAGGCAGTTGCTGAGGTTGAGATAGCTAACTTTCTGGATCCCTAGGCTGGTGAGGGTCATCTAGCACCTTTTGATCCTCACACCTATTGTCAAGCCCCAAACTCCGGGCCATAAGAAACACCCATAAACAACCAAATATACACCCAACCCAAGCATACACTCTCAAAGTAAACCATACATGCATTATATATAAACGCCAAACGGCATACATTACAAGGCCCCAACGCCGAGAAACATGTTACAACATACATGTAACAGAAAGAACAAAAAAAAAGACTATAACTCTTTCACCTCCGCAGCACCTCCTGATCAAACAGCGTGACCGGTACCTGAAGAAAAGTAAAATCCCACACCGTGAGCCAAGGCTCAGTAAAAACTAGACAGGCATGCAGTATAAGCTAAACATGCTGGGAAAAATGAGGTGCAGTTTTAGACTCTCTTTGAAGCCTTGAAAACATTTTCACACGCAAACGAGAAAGCGAGAATACGAACCATCATTTAACTCACTCACAGGAGCCCGAAAACAGTTGAAAAAGGGTTCTTAGATCGCAATTCACACGACTCTTAAAACAGTTTGAAAATTGATCTATCCGTCCCATAATGCAATACATGCAATCCATGATACATACAACCGGCTCTCACACGCCGCAACCACAAATCTAACAACCGGCCCTCATACGCCGCAACCACAGTCCTAATACTGAGACAAAGATCCATACATAAACATACATTCCTGGGATAAAACCGGCTATTATGGGGAAAAACCATAGACCAAGCCATGGGTTAAAACTGCCAACCAAATAACGGGGTAAAACTGCATACTTTACCGTAAGTCACGGGATGGAACAGCCGACTACGGATTATACCACGGGATAACACCGCATACCACGGGATGACTCTGCATATTGCAGGTTAAAACTGAAATTAACGGGGTAACAT